>JAABKJ010001752.1:4903-29856 GCA_011634705.1 Andricus grossulariae
GGTAAAAAATTTAACTATTGGGTTAAAAATCCATTTTTTTAGGTTCAAATTAATTTCTTTGTTTAAAAATGTAACTATTTTGTTGAAAATTCGTTTTTGTTTAAAATAAATTTTTTTATCTGACAATTTAACTATTTCATGTTTGGTTTAACATGTATCTTCTTTACTTTAAAATTCAGCTGTTTGGTTGAAAATTTCTGTGTTTTGTTTAAACTTTTTCTTTTTTCCTAGAATATTAATCTTTTTGGTGACAAATTCATATTTTCGGTTGAAAATTTCATTTCTTCGGTTGAAAATGAAACTATTATGTCGAAAATTCCTTCAAAAAATCAAAATTTGCTTGAAAATTCAGCTATTTATTTTAAAATTTATGTATTTTGCTTAAACTCTGTCTTTTGTGGTAGAATATTAATCTTCTTGGTGACAAATTCACATTTTCGGTTGAAACTTCATTTCTTTGGTTGAAAATTCCTTTAAATATTCAAAAATTTGTTACAAATTCATGTTTCTTAGTAGAAAATTAATCTTTTTGGTTCATAATTCATTTCTTTGATTGAAAATTATTTTTTTTTACTAAAAATTATTTTTTTGTAACTGAAAATTCAACTATTCCATTTTTTATCGAAAATGCATCTTTTCTTATAGAAATGTATTCTTCTTGGTTGAAAATTCATCTGTTTCGTTGATAATTTAACTATTCTGTTGAAAATTTGTCTGTTTTTGGTAAAAAAAATTAACTATTCAGGTGAAAATTCATTTTTTCAGTTTAAAATTGATTTCTTTGTATAAAAATTTAACTATTTTGTTGAAAATTCGTTTTTGTTTTTGTTTAAAATACATTTTTTCAGCTGAAAATGTAACTGTTTCATGTTTAAAATTCAGCTGTTTGGTTGAAAATTTATGTATTGTGTTTAAACTTTTTCTTTTGTGGTAGAATATTAATCTTCTTGGTGGCAAATTCACATTTTCGGTTGAAAATTAAACTATTAGGTTGAAAAATCCTTTAAAAATTCAACATTTGGTTGAAAATTAATCTTTTTTATTAAAATTAATGTTTTTTAGCAGGAAATTAATTTTTTTGGTTCATAATTCATTTCTTTGATTGAAAATTAGTTTTTTTTACTAAAAAATTAATTGTTTGTAACTGAAAATTTAACTATTCCATTTTTTATCGAAAATTCATCTTTTTTTATAGAAATTTAATCTTCTTCTTTGAAAATTCATCTGTTTAGTTGAAAATTTAACTATTCTGTTCAAAACTTGTCTTTCTTTGGCAAAAAATTTAACTATTGGGTTAAAAATTCATTTTTTTAGGTTAAAATTCATTTCTTTCTTTAAAAATTAAACTATTTTGTTGAAAATTCGTTTTTGTTTTTGTTTAAAATAAATTTTTTTAACTGAAAATTTAACTATTTCATGTTTGGTTTAACATTTATCTTCTTTATTTTCAAATTAAGCTGTTTGGTTGAAAATTTATGTATTTTTTAAAACTTTTTCTTTTGTAGTTGAATATTAATCTTCTTGGTGACAAATTCATATTTTCCGTCGAAAATTTATTTCTTCTGTTGAAAATTAAACTATTAGGTCGAAAATTCCTTTACAATTTTCAATTTGGTTGCAATATCATCTATTTTGTTAAAAATCATCTTTTTTTGTAGAAAATTAATCTTTTTGGTTCATAATTCATCTCTTTGATTGAAAATTAGTCTTTTTTACTAAGTTTTATGAATTGTGAAAGGCTTCAAAAGAGTAAAAGCATTTCCTTAAGATTCCTAGGAAAATTAAAAATGATTTTTTATTTTGAAAAACTAATTTTAAGAGAATATTTAAAAACATTTAGAAAGATTTAAAAAATTGTCAAAAATAAATGTGGAAGATTTTAAGGATTTTTTTTATTTTGCAGGATTTTGAAAAAATGTTAGGAAAAATTCGAATAATTTTAAAAGATGTTTAGAAGTTCTGAAAAAATTTCAAAAATAATTTTAAATGTGAAAAAATGTAAAACAACATGTAGATTTTCCAATATTTTGAAATAAAATTTTGAAGCATTTTAAGGATTTTTAAACTATTTAAAATACAAATAATTTAACTTTTAATTTAAGAAGTGTTCAGATTATAAAAAAATACAAATTTTTATATTTCTAGCTTGAAATTGCTCTGCAATTTATAAAATTTTAAAATTTTCAATTCGGTAGTTTAACTGCATTTAATTTAAAATTGTTCAGCTGAGAAATGTTAGTAGCTTCCATTTTATACGTGTAAATTATTAAGCATTTGATTACAAAATTTTTGAATTAAAAAACTTTTAAGATTCAATTTTGAAATTCAAGAGTTCCACTTTGGATGCTTTAATTTGCAGCTCAGTTTTTATTACTTCAAATGGAAAAATTTTTAGCTTTAGAGTTCGAATTTTTTAATGTCATTGACCGTGAAAAATGTTTTCAAACCGGGAAATGACTGGGAATTTTTTCTTTGATTAAAACGGCCACCCTGTATTGTGAACTTTTTGATTTTCAGCCATATATGAAAAGATGTTTCCTTTGTTGAAGGACTATAAAATTTGCAAAATACAAACTTCTTTCCAGGTTCGTCAGCTGTTACAAGTTCTCGAGTCGAGAAGCTTCAAAAATGGAAGCAAGAAAAGGATATGAAGAAGAAAACAGAGAAAAAGGTGGAAAAGCCACCCTTCAAAGTTGGAGTTGTACATCACCGAGTGTTTTCACCTCCGATTAACGGTCCTCCTGGTCCAAGTTGCTCCCACTCACACTCACATTCAAGTGTAAAATCTAGGATCCAGCAAGCAATAAAAAGTCCAATAAAAAGAATAACAAGAGTTACAGAGAAGCGTCTAGCAGCAAAGGCAGCTGCAAAAGCTGCTGCCAGAGCGGCTGAGAAGAAATCTTTTGCTCCCGCCAACTATAAATTCAGAGCGCCTTTAGGTTTACCAAACATTCCCTTGTTTGGTCGAGTCAAAAAGGGAAGCATAGACACAACGAAACTCTTATGGAATTTCGGTACCGATAAAAACATACCAGTAAAGTCAGAGGCAATAAAGTCAGAGGCTCGAAATTCACCCTTGAGTCAACGTAAGAAATCAAACTTGGTTACGCCAGAATCTCCACGAAGGAGTAAGAAATTCAAGACAAATCAAAAGGAAGACGACGAGTCTATGAATGCAAATTCTCAGAAAAAAGCGGAACCTCGCCTTTCCAGATCTTCCAAACGGCGAGCCTCTAATTCTTCCATCGACTCGGCATCGCTTCCAGTTTCCTCGGATGATCCAGAAGTTTTCGACTCGCCTATCGCCGAGTCTTCGAGCTTTAATGCGGATGTGAAAAAGAAAGAAACTATCCTGAAAGAATTGACGGTTAACCAAATTTCTCCACCGAAAAGTGGCAAGAAATCGCCATCGAAATTGCAAATCATTTCTCCAGCAACAAAGGATTCACAATCAAGTTCGGATGAAAATAATGACCCAGTCTTGGAAATGAATTCATCACAACCGGAGAAGGACTCAACGGTTCCAGTCGATTCACTTCAAACGGTTGATGAAGCCCCAGAAATATCTCCGGAAGCAGTATCAGAGAAAATGGATTCTTCCTTGTCAGAACATGCAGCTTTCTTTTCTCCATATGTGGTGACAAGACGAGGGAAGAAGGAAGCCAGGAAGGAGACGAAGCTTCGCCAAGGTTTTAATCACTCTATCGAGGAAATTCCTACCAAAGAGACAATCATGCAGACCCTAAACATCTCCATCGATGAGGAAATACGTACCTCTCAGTACTTCAAGTGTCTGATTGAGAGTGAGACGAACAGACTCCAGGCAGATTGTGATCATTGGACGAATATTGTCTCCTTCGAGAATCCCCCCGAGGAAGCTCAGTATATCGTTCAGCAGGCAGTTGGGCAAACGAGATTGCTCCTGGCTAAAAAGTTTAAGAGATTCGAGTCACTCGTTCTCGATTGTGAGAAAGGGGATGGACAGATGTTGGTCACCTGTAAAGATCTCCAGGGCTTCTGGGACATTGTGAACATGGAGATCAAGAACTGCGAAGATCGGTTCGCGAAATTGGAGGAGTTGAAGGCTCGCGGCTGGATAGAGGAAGATGAAGTGAAGAAACCACCGCCAAAAAGATTGGCAAAGAAAAAATCTCCGAAGAAGAAATCTCCCAAAAAGTCGCCTAAAAAGGCCCTAGGGAAGAGTTCGCTGAGAGCAATGATTCTTGCTGCGAGGCAGAAGAAAAAAGAGATGGAGGTGAATTTGGAAGCTGAACCTGCGGATGAAGCAGTCGTGGAAATTTGGAAGAATGTCGTGAAGGAGAGTCCGACGAAAGTGTCGAGTGCAAAACGAAAATCTTCAACTACTCCTCAAGGTGTGACTCCCAAAGAGATAAGCACGAATTTTCCTCTTGCTGTCATGGCGATAAGTCAAAAATGCAAGACACCAGAAGATAAAGCTCCCGTGTTTCGTGCTTCTTCGGAAGCTCAGGTTGAATCGGATGTGGAGACTGAAGAGAATGATGTTGAGATCGTGAACTTCCAAGTTCAGTTGGATGATTCTATATCTTACATCAATTCAAGACAAACACCAGGAAAAAGCATTTTGAAGCGGATCAAGATTGAAAGTACTTCGGATGGCTCTGATGATTCGCGATTGATGAGATCAACGCAGAAGGTTATTTTCAACGACAAGGTGCAGTTGCAGGAGGTTGAACCTGACGAGGAGGAAAAGACAAAGGCGAGCCTGGCTGCAGCTTTGGCTCGAATTGACAGCGCGGAATTCGATTCAGAGTTCGTTCCTGAAGTGGAAATTCGAGCCGAAAAGAAGCTGAACTTCGAGGACGAGAGTTTCAACGAGACCTTGAGTGCTTCAAGGGAAAATTCAGTCTTTGATGATGAGGAGGAGCCAGTTTATCAAACCTTCGTGATTCCTGAATTCAAAATTATTCCCCCGACTCCGAAATCTCCGCGCCTCAGCAAGAGGAAAAACAAAAAAGCATTGGAGAAGTCTATTTTGGAGGAGTCGATTGTGGAGGAGATTACTTTTGAGGAGCTGACGGTAGAAGAGACAATTTCGCAGGATGAAGAGAAGTTTACCCGATCCTTGAGAAACAGGACGATAGTGGGAAACTTAACTCCAAGATCTGCGAAAAAGTTGAAGAGTAATCCCAATTCTGCTAATCGTGGAAAGTCGCCGAGAAATAAGAATAATAGCCTTCTCGAAGATGACCAACCTGAGGAAAAAAACAAATCTTTGGATTCAAGTGAGTCGCTGAATCAGTCCTCGAGGTCTTCTAGAAAAACTCCTAAATCACCAAGGGTTACTGGAAAGTCGCCGGGCCAAAAGTCAAAGAGAAAAACTCAAAGTCCATCTAGAGAAAATCAAGAACAAATCGATGAGGTAGTACAATTTTTTTATTAACTTGATTAACTTTTTATAAGACTTTCTTACATTCAGGGCTGCCACACAGTCACTTAAGGCCACTTTAAGCACTTGAATCCGTTTCAGTTTAGTTTTTATCAAAAATAAAATTTAATTAATCTACCTTTTACCCTTTCTTAAAGAAAGTTTTCCCTTGTTTTCAAGAAATGTTTTTTTTTCGCTCAAATGCGAACTGAATTAATAGAACCCAAAAAGAAAATTCAACTATTTTTGGTTGAAAAGTCTACTATCATATTTTTGGTTCAGAATTGAACTTTTTGAGGTAAAAATTTTATTATTTGGTTGGAAATTAATTTTTGTGCTGAAAATGCAACTGTTTTGTTGAAAAGTAATATTTTTTGTTAAAAAATTCAACTACTTTGTTGGAAGTTGAACCAGTTTGTTAAAAATTTATTTTTTTGTTGAAGATTCATCTCCTTGGTTGAAAATTGAACTATTTTGTTGAAACTTTATTTGATTTTTGGTTGAAAATTTATCTTCTTTAGTTTAAAGCTCAACTATTTGGTTGAAAATTCATCTTTTTTAGTTGAAAATTCAAGTACTTGGTTGAAAATTGAAAATTTTTGTTATAATATTCAACTCTCTTCTAAAAAATTCTTCTTGGCTTGAAAATTCAAGTGTTTGGTTGAGTATGCGACTGTTTTTGGTCGCAGCTTAATACTTTGTGTTCGAAATTTTGGACCATTTGATTGAAAATTCAAATTTTGTGTTGAAAATTCGTGTCTATTTTGCTTTAAAGTGCAAATTTTTGGATCTTAATTCAACTGTTTGGTTGAAAATTAATTTTTTTGGCAGTTGAAAATTTAACTATTAGGTTAATAATTTGAATTTCTTGATTGAAAATTAAGTTTTTTTATTGAAAATGTAAATTTTTTTCAAAATTCATCTCTTTTGGCAGAAAATTCATCTTTTTTGTTCGAAAATGCAACTATTTGGTTAAAAATTCAACTGTCTGGGTTCAAAAATTACCTGTTTTGTTGAAAATTCATCTTTTTAGAATTAAGTTAAAGAGTTTTGAAAAATTCGACAGTTTAGCTGAAAAAACTCGACTCTTTTGATAAAAATTTATCTCTTTTGGTAGGAAATTAATCTTTCTTGATTGAAAATCAACTTATTTGTTGAAAATAGATCTCTTTTCTGGTAAAAATTGATTTTTTTTTGATAAAAATGCAAACTGGTTGACAATTAATAATCTGTTTTGGTTCAACCATTTTATTAAAAATTAATTTTTTGTTCTCTGGTTGAAAATTTAACTGTTGTTTGAAAATGCAACAGTTTTTGATTGTAGTTTAATCTTTTTTGTTGGAAGTTTCAACCATTTGATTTAAAATTCAACTATTTGGTTTTTAATTCAATTTTTTGTTAAAAATACGCCTATTTTGCTTGAAAGTACAACTATTTGTTTCTAAATACAACTGTTTGGTTGAAAATTAATTTTTTTTACGATGAAAATTCAGTTTTTTGGTCTATAATTCATATTTCTTGGTTGAAAATTAACTTTTTCGTTGTAAATTTGTGTTTTTGGGATTAAAAGTCAAATGGTTTTAAAAGCTTTAACTTTTTAGCTTGAAAATGACTTTTTTTGTTTGAAATTTCTTTTCAGAATTAAAAGTCAAAGGTTTTTGAAAAATTCAACTTTAACATTTTTTTTGATTTAAAATAATTACATTTTTTAAATTTAATTTAAAAACGAAACACCTTTGATGAAAATTGATCTCTTTTGATAGAAAATTAATCTCTTGGTTGGAAAATTCAACTCTTTACTTGAAAATTGAGCTTTTTTGCTCGAAAATTAATTTTCTTGTTTTAATCTTTGTTTTAATCTTTTTTGGTTAAAAATTCAACTGTTTGGTAATAAATAATTCGGTTTTGGTTGAGGATTCAACTATTTGCTTGAAAATTCGTATTTTTTTGTTGAATTCTACCGTTTTTTATTTAAAAGTAATATCTTTTTTTTGGAAATTTAAGTAGTTGGTTCAAAGTTGAATTACTCTGATAAAAACTAATTTTTTTGGATTCATTTTGTTTTTATTTGAAAATTAATATTTTTAACTGAAAATCTGTACTTTTTTGTTGAAAATTTAACTACTTGCTTGATAATTCATCGAAATATAATCGAAAATATAAGTAGTCACTTTTATTTCATTTTTAGCCAATTAGTCAATTAATTTAACCTTTTTTTTGAAAATTTAGCTTTTTTGTTGAAAATTTCATCTTTTTTGGTTAAAAATTCAACTAATTGGTTTAAAATTTATAATCTGCCTTGATTGAGGACTTTGGTTGAAAATTTGTTTCTTTTTGGTTGAAAATTTAAATCTTCAGTTAAAAGTATAGTTTTCCTGATCGAAAATCATCTTTTTTGTATGAAAATTAAACTTTTTAGTTCAAACTTGAGCTTTTTTGGTCGAAAATCAATTTTTTTTTCAATTCGTCTCTTCTGTTGAAAATTTTATCTTTTTGGGTTAAAAATGCAAATATTTGGTTCAAAATTTTGTATATTTCGATAAAAAAATAATCTTTTTGGTTGAAAATTAATTTATTTTGTTGAAAATTTGTCATTTTGGTAGAAAATTGATCTTCTTGTTAGAAAATTAGTCTTCTTGGTTGAAAATTCATGTATTTTGTTGAAAATTTGTCTTTTTTGGTAGAAAATTAATCTTCTTGGTTAAAAATTTATCTTTTTGGTTGGAAATTCAAGTATTTGACTGAGAATACAACTATTTGGCTGAAAATCCAACTATTTTAATGAAAATTCGTGTTTTTTGGTAGAAATTTAATCTTTTTTGGTTCAAAATGCAACTACTGTTTGGATTAAAATTAATCTGTTTTGGTTAAAAATTCAACTGTTTGGTAATAAATAATCCGCTTTTGGTTGAGGATTCAACTGTTTTGTCAAACATTTTTTTTTTGAAGGTACATCATTTTAGTTAAAAATTCATCTCTTTGGGCTGAAATTGTACTATTTTGTTGAAAATTCGTCTTTCTTGGTAGAAAATTTATCTTCTTGGTTGAAAATTCATCTTTTTGGTAGAAAATCTCTCTTTCTCAACTGTTCGGTTGAAAATTAATAATTTGTTTTGGTTAAAAATTCATTATTTTAGTTAAAAAATCATCTCTGATTGAAAATTCGACTATTTTGCTAAAAATTCTGGTTCTCTTTTTGTTGTTGAAATTAATAGTTTTAATTAAAATGTAACTGTTCCAGTTTTGCTTGAAAATTAATTTTTTTTTAGTAGAAAATTTATCTAAAATTTATGGATTTTGTCGAAAATCGTGTTTTTTAGTAGAAAATTAATCTTCTTGGTTTAAAATTTATCTTTTTGGTTGAAAATTCTTGTATTTAGTTGAAAATTTGTCTTGTTTGGTAGAAAATTTATCTCCTTGGTTGAAAATGAACGTTTTTGGTAAAAAAATCATCTCTTTTGGTAGAAATTCAATCTTTTTGTTTAAAAATACAACTGTTTGGTTGAAAATTAATAATCTGTTTTATTTGAGAATTTAACTATTTTTTTAAATATTCTTCTTTTATGTTTGAAATATGACCTATTTCATTTTTCTTTGAGAATCCATATTTTTGGGTTGAAAGTTAAACTACTTTATTAAAAACTAATTTTTTTAGCTGAATTTTCGTCATTTTAGTTGAAAATTCATTTCTTTGATTGTAAATTTAACTATTTTCTTGAAAATGTATCTATTCCATTGTTGGTTGAAAATTTATCTTTTTTATTAGAAAATTCAACTAGAATTTATGTATTTTATCGAAAATTTGTGTTTTTTCAGTAGAAAATTAATCTTTTTCTTATTTATTTATTACACTTTTTCCACTTTTTTCAATTACTTTAGTCTGTGGCTGTCCTGTTTATTTTTTAAAATCTATTTTTTATTCACAGCAGCCAACAGAAAAATCTGAAGAGGATCGAAAACCAAGTGTAAGTACACCGAGATGGACCAGGAGATCGACGGGAAGATCTTTGCAGGAAAAGGAGGAAAATGGAGATTCTGAAAAGCGAGGCGCTTCTGGAAACCAAAGCGAAAATGAAAGTCCTGTTGCAAGATTTGTGAAAAGCGCAGCACGTAAAACGTCCTTATTGTACAATATGATGAAGTCACCAAGGTCTGTTTCGAAGAAAACAAAAGAAATCAGCCAAGAAATCGGCAAGGTTTTAGAGGTAAAAACTTTCTTAATTTTTAACTTTAACTTAGTAATTAGTTACTTTGTTATAATTTAATTTATTTCATACTTAAATTATAGGCATTGCAGATCGACTCTGAAACAGAATCTAAAAAGGCTGACAGTCCAGCCAAACTTCCTCGCAGAAGTTTATCGAGAAGGAGCAAAAATCCGAAAGAAAGTTTCGAGCAGGAGATTGAGATCGAAGTTGAGGACGAAATTAGCAGCGAGGTAAAAACAATTTAAAAATTTTATATATATACATACAAATTTTACTAAGATCTAAATAATGAACATAATTATAAATTCTGTTAATTAAATAAATGTGGAACCTTAATGAAATGGAATTTAGAAATTAAAATGTGAAAATAACGAGTATTCAGTCTCACAATCGTACAATTTTATAATTTTTTTGATGAGAATTCATCTTCTGTGTTTCAAAACTTTATTATTTGGTTAAAAAAGATCATTATTTTGTTGAAAATTCAACAATTTTGTTAGGACATCTTTTTTATTAAAAATGAAACTGATTGAAACCTAATTTTTTTCATTGGGTATTCAACTATTTTGTTGAAAGTTCGTCTTTTTTGGTTAAATTCAACTGTCTTTTATTTTAAAATATTTGGTTGCAATATTTTTTGGTTGAAGATTCATAATTTTAGTTGAAGTCATTTCTTTGGTTGGAAATTGAACTATTTTATTGAATATTATTTTCTTTATAAATTAATGTTTCTAACTAAGAATCTAATTATCCCATTTTTGGTTTAAAATTGATCTTATTTAGTTGAAAATGTATGTATTTTGTTGAAAATTCGTCATTTGTGGTAGAAAATGAATCTTCTTGGTTACAAATTTGTCTTGTTGGTTTCAAATTCAATTCTTGGGTTCAAAATTGAACTAATTTGTTGAAAATTCGCTTTTTTTGTTTAAAATTAATTTTTTAAACTGAAAATATAACTAATTCATTTTTGGATAAGGTATTATACGGTTAAAATTCTTTTCTGAAGATTTTTTCTCCAAATTGGGACTGTAGATATTTTTCAAAAGCTGAGACACGGTAGAAGGGCACAATACAGAGATTTTTGTAAAAAATCCAAACATTTGGTTAAAAATTTTTTTTTTTTTTTGTGAAGTTTCATCATTTTAGTTGGAAATTCATTTCTTTGGTTACAAATTTAACTGTTCTGTTGATAATTCGTTTTTGTTTGGGTTAAAAATTAATTTTGTTAGCTGAAAAAAATAATTTAATTTACCTATGCAATTTTTGAAATCGATCAAAATTCAACTAATTGGTCGAAAATTCGTGTATTTTGTTGAAACTTCGTCTTTTTGTGATGGAAAATTATTCTCCTGTTGAAAATTCATAATTTTTGTTGAATATTTTATTACTTTGTTAAATTTGTTTTTGTTGAATTTTTTTTCAACTCGGAAATTTAACTATTTTATTTTTGGTGGAAAATTGATCTTTTTTAGTTGAAAATTTGTCTTTTTTGGTAGAAAATTAATCTTCTGCTTTATTGGAAATGCATATTTTGAATTAGAAATCCAAGTTTTTCGATAAAAATTCACTTTTTTGGTTGAATTTTTATAATTTCAGTCAGAACTTCATTTCTTCGGTTAAAAATATTGATCTATTTTGTTAAAAATTCGTTTCTTTTTTGTTAAAATTTTTGTTTACCTCAAAATTGAGCTATTCTATTTAAATTCGTCTTTTTGGTATAAATTTAATCCTCTTGGTTGAAAATTTAATTATTTGATTAAAAATTGAACTGTTTTGTTGAAAAATCGTTTTTTATTGTTAAAAATTTAATTTTTAACTGAAAATATAATTACATGGTCGAAAATTCATGTATTTTGTTAAAAGTTCCTATTTTTTATTGAAAAAATGTATTCTAACTGAAAATGTAACTATTTTATTTTTGTTGGAAAATTGATCTTTTTAGTTGAAAATTTTGTTTTTCATTTAGTAGAAAATTTATTTTTTGAAGTTCAAAATTCAACTTTTTGAAACAAAATTAGTTTTCTTGGCATTGAAATTCAACAATTTAGTTGGAAATTTACTTTTTCGTTAAAAATATTCATATTTTCGAGTTAAAAACTTAACTCTTTTATTGAAAATTCTTCTTTTTGGTATGAAAATTTAACTGTTTTGGTTGAGGATTCAGCTCTTTTTATGAGAAATTAACTATTTTGTTGAATTTTTTTTGGTGAAAAAATTAATTTTTTTTTTTGTCGTGACAATTTAATTATTCCATTGACGGATCAGAATTGATCTTTTTTTTTATTTTAAAACTCAACTATCTGGTTGAAAATGTATGTATTTTGTTGAAAATTAATCTTTTTGATAGAAAATCCACCTTTTATGTTGAAAATTCAACTATTTGCGTAAAAATTCATAATTTTGGTTAAAAACTTATTTAATTGGTTGAAAATTAAATAAAATATTTTGTTGACACTTCATTTTTTTTGTTAAAAGTTAGTATTTTTTAGTTAAAAAATGTATTTTAACTGAAAATTTAACTATTCTATTTTTGGTGGAAAATTCATCTTAGTTAAACATTTTTTTTTAAAGAAAATTATTATTTTTTTTTTTGCTTTAAAATTCAATAATTGAATTGGAAATTAACTTTTTTTGTTGAATATATTCATTATTTTTTGTTGAAAATTTAACTCTTTAATTGAAAATTCCTCTTTTTGGTATAAAACTTCAACTGTTTTGGTTGAGGATTCATCTGTTTGGTTGGAAAATTAACTATTTTGTAAAAAATTCGTTTTTTTACCACTAATTTTTTGAGTGAACATTTAATTATTGCATTCATGGATCAAAATTGATTTTTTTTTAATTTTAAACTCAACTATCTGGTTGGAAGTTCATGTATTTTGTTAAATATTCGTTTTTTTGTTTTAAAATTAATTTTCTCGGTTGAAATTTTTTTTCAAAAATAATTTTTTTAGCTGAAAATTTGTCTCATTCAGTTGAATTGCATGTATTTTGTTGAAAATTCGTCTTTGTTGGTAAAAAATTATTACTGTTTGATAATTTAACTATTTAATTAAAAATTAACTTTTTTTTCTTCAAATTTCATATTGTTTTGCCTTGAAAATTCAAGAATTTGGTTCAAAATTAATCTATTTTGCTGAAAATATAATAATTTTACTTCAACAGATTGAATTTCTTTCTTAGTTTCCTATAAAATGTAACATATTTTGATTTAATATTTTTTTTGTAATAAGTTTTCTAACGTAAGATCCTGGATGTATTTTTTTACACTCATTAAAATTTTCCTTTCAATTATAATGATTATTAATCGGAATAAAGTTTCAGAAGATGCAAGTGAAGGACAATGCCAAGTCTGAGAGAAAATCTGCACTGGGAAAACTCGATATTTCTGCATCAAATGCTGACACGTCAAAGCTAAACGGAATACAAGTAAATGACGAGGAAAGAATGGAGAATTCTACTCAAGAAAATCACACCGATTCGTTGGAAGTGCAAAAAAACCCAGTGAAGAGTAGAACTTCAAGGAATCATCGCAGCACTGGAAATATTCTTAATGCGGCAGACGTGAACAAAGTAAATTGAATTAAATTACAAACCTTAATTTTAACCAGTTTCAAGATGGTTTTGTTTTAATCGAGGATAAAAATCCCGGTTTTTTCCGGTTCGAAAACATTTTTCGCATTGAAATTAAAAATTCGAACTCTCAAAACTGAACATTTTTTCAGTTGAAGTTAGCAAAACTGTACTGTAAATGAAAACACTTAAAGTTGAAACCTTTTGAATTTTAAACTTTGATAATTGAAGCTTAAAAAATGATTAATTGAGAAATTTTGTAATCAAATGCTCAATAATTTACGCGTATAAATTGGAAGCTTTTAACCCTTTTTAATTGAACAATTTTAAATTAAATTCCATTAATTCTAAACTTTTGCAAATTGAACAAGAAAATCCAACTATTTTTGGTTGAAAGTTAATTCTTTTTGGTTGATAAGTCTACTATTATATTTTTGGTTCAGTCTTTATCTTTCTTGGTTAAAAATTGACTTTTTTGTTGAAAATGTATCCTTTTGGGATTATAAGTCAATTTTTTTCTAAAACATGCGACTTTTTTGTTAAAAATTCATCTCTTGGTAGAAAATTCATATTTTTTGGTTGAAAATGCAACTATTTGGTTGAAAATTCAACTGTCTTGGTTAAAATTTGCATTTTTTGTCGAAAATTCATCTTTTAGGCATTTAAAGTTAAATGTTTTCTAAAAATTCAACTCTTTTAATTAAAATTGATATTTTTTGGTTGAAAATTTAAATCTTTAGTTGAAAAATTAACTTTCTTGATCGAAAATTACCCTTTTATGTTGAAAATTTAACCTTTTAGTTGAAAATTTATCCTTTTGGGATTATAAGTCAATTTTTTTCTAAAACATGCGACTTTTTGTTAAAAATTCATCTCTTGGTAGAAAATTCATATTTTTTGGTTGAAAATTTAGCTTTATTGGTCGAAAATTAACATTTTTTTGTTGAAATTTTAACCTTTTAGTTGAAAATGTAGCTTTTTTTAAATTAACTTTTTTCTGTTGAAAATTTCATCATTTTTGGTTAAAAATTCAACTGATTGATTGAAAATTTATAATCTGCTTTGATTGTGGACTTTGGTTGAAATTGAACTATTTTGTTGACAATTTGTTTCTTTTTGGTTGAAAATTTAAATCTTCAGTTAAAAATATAGTTTTCCTGGTCGAAAAAAATCTTTTTTGTATGAGAAGTCAACTTTTTTGGTCAAAATTTAATTTTTTGTTATAAAAGAAAATTCATGTATTTTGTTCAAAATTTGTATTTTTTGGTAGAAAATTAGTCTTCTTGGTTAAAAATTCATCTTTTTGGTTAGGAATTCATCTTTTTGGTTAGAAATTCAACTATTTGTTTGAAAATTCGTTTTTTTCAGTAGAAACTTAATCTTTTTTGGTTAAAAATTCGGTTTTGGTTGAGGATTCAACTTTTTTGTCAAAAATTAATTTTTTTGTTTTAGATGTATCATTTTAGTTTAAAATTTATCTCTTTGGGCTGAAATTGTACTATTTTGTTGAAAATTTATGTATTTTGTTGAAAATTCGTCTTTCGGTGGAAAATTTATCTTCTTGGTTGAAAATTCATCTTTTTGGTAGAAAATTTCTCTTCCTGGTTGAAAATTAATATTTTTAGTAAAAATTCATCTCTGATTGAAAATTCAACTATTTTGTTGAAAATTCTTTTTTTTTATGTTGAAATTAATGGTTTTAATGGACAATTTAACTGTCCCGGTTTTGGTTGAAAACTGATGTATTTAGTTGAAAATTCGTCTTTTTTTTATAGAAAATTGATCTCATTGGTTGGAAATAAACTTTTTTGGTAAAAAATCATCAATTTCATTGAAAATTCATCTTTTTTGCTAGAAATTTAATCTTTTTTGGGTTAAAAATGCAACTGTTTGGTTGAAAATTAATCATCTGTTTTCGTTCAGAATTTAACTATTTTGTTGAATATTCTTCTTTTTGGTTGAAATACGACCTATTTCATTTTTCTTTGAGAATCCATATTTTTGGGTTGAAAGTTAAACTACTTTAGTGAAAAATAATTTTTTTAGCTGAATTTTCGTCATTTTAGTTGAAAATTCATTTCTTTGATTGTAAATTTAACTATTTTCTTGAAAATGTATCTATTCCATTGTTGGTTGAAAATTTATCTTTTTTATTAGAAAATTCAACTAGAATTTATGTATTTTATCGAAAATTTGTATTTTTTTAGTATAAAATTAATCTTCTTGATTGAAAATTCAGCGTTAATTTTATTTATAAGTATTTAAATTTGTAAGTTTCTGGTTTTCTAGTTTCTATTGTAAAGCATCGAAATATAAATACGGCAGTTGAGTGTCAAAGGTTCATATAGCTTGTAATAAAATGAATTAAATTTTGTCTAAACAATACTTGTAAAATTTATTTTTATTAATTTATATACATAATTTTTTTTTGTTATTATTTGTTATTATATATTTATTACACTTTTTTTAAGTACATTAGTCTCTGGCGCCGTCGGTGATGTTTAAAGTGATAATATAGATTTTTCTTGTAAAAATTTGTAAAATTCTCGCCCAAAAAATGAATTTATTTTCATTTTTACGGTTACTGATTTTAATTGATATTTTTTAGGATTCAAAAGAACTGAACCAGTCATTGAAGGAGTCTAAATTACCAAAATCGAGGAGAAGTGAGATGATTCCTTTGAACGATGTGCCCGTTGAGAAAGAAAATGAAACACCGAGAAAAGTACTCAAAAGGTTAAAGCGGGAATATTCTATGAACGCAGAAAGTTCGAAAGTGAGTCCGAAACGGAGCCCAAAACCGAGCGAGACACCGAACAAGAGAAAATCCATTAAAAGGAGCATGAGTTGTCACAGTGAGTACAAAATATTAATTGTTAAAATATTAATTATAGGGTGGCCACTGACCGAAAAAAAAAACACGGAAATTAACCTGGAATTTTGAGCACCGGAAAAACCGTGAATTTTTCAGATTTGTTTTTACTTTTGCAATAAATATCGTTTGGCTTTTCGAAAAAAGTGAGTTTAGAATTGAGTTTTGGGTTATCAACCATCTCTGTTAAAATATCGAAGATCATTTTATTTTTAAGTTCATATTTTGTTGAAAAATAAATGTTCGTTTTATACATATTTTATGCTTATTTAAGCATTTAAGGCTTATGTTGATGGATCCTTTAGAATATTGAAGTTCTTTTTACATTCGAGAGGGAAAACTTCTTTTTTTAGATATTTAACATAGTTGCAAATTCATCTTTTTGGTTGAAAGTTAATTCTTTTTATTTGAAAAGTCTACTATAATATTTTTGTTTCAGAATTAATCTCTTTTGGTCAAAAATTCTACTATTTGGTTTGAAAATTTTATTATTTTGTTGAAAATTCGACTCTTTTGATAAAAATTAATCTTTTTTGGTCGAAAATTCAACTGTTTTCTGGAACAGTCGTCTTTTTGGATTGAAAGTCCGTCCTTTTGGATTGAAAATTTATCTTTTGGTAGAAAAGTCGTCTTTTTGGTTGAAAGTGAATTCTTTTTGATTAAAAAGTCTGCAATTATATTTTTAGTTCAGAATTCTCTGAAATCTCTTCCGGTTAAATATTCTACTTTTTGGTTGAAAATGAAACTGTTTTTGGTTAAAGTTTAATCTTTTTTGTTAAAAAATTCGATCTTTTGGTTGAAAATTTATCTTTTGGTAGAAAAGTCCTCTTTATTGGTTGAAAATTCTTCTTTCTTTGTTGAAAATTCAACTGTCTTCTATAAGATTCATCCTTTTGGTTTGAAAATACAACTATTTGGTTGAAAATTCAAATTTTTGTATGAAAATTTCTCTATTTTGCTTCGATGTTCAACTATTTGGTTGGAAAAGCATTCTTTCTTGGTTGAAAATTAAGTTTTTTGTTATAAAAATTCGTCTTTTCGGGTTTAAAAGTTAACTGTTTTCTAAAACATAAGTTTTTTTGCCAGAAAACTCAACCAGTTGTTGCAAGTTTTTTTGTTGTTGAAAATTCATCTTTTGATGGAAAAGTCGTCTTTTTTGGTTGAAAATTAATCTTTCTTTATTGAAAATTCAACGGTCTTCTATAAGATTCATCCTTTTGGATTGAAAATGCAACTATTTGGTTGAAAATTCAAAGTTTTTGTTGGGAATTCGCCTCTTGCTTGAAAGTTTAACTATTTGATTTAAAATTCATCTTTTCTGTTTGAAAATTAACTTTTTTGTTGAAAATTCTTCTTGTGTTTAAAAGTTAAATGCTTTCTAAAACAGTCGACTTTTCAGACAGAAAACTCAACTAGTTGTGAAGGTTTGTCTTTTTGGGTTGAAAATGCAACTATTTGGTTGAAAATTCATCTTTCTTGGTTGAAAATTATTTTTTTGTTATCAAAATTCGTCTTTTTTGGTAGAAAATTAATTAATTCTTGGTGGAAAATTGATCTTTTTGTTTAAAAATTTAACTACTTTTGTTGAAAATTCGTCTTTTTGGGTTGAAAATTGATCTTTTGGTAGAAGTCATCTTTATTGGTTGAAAATTCTTCTTTCTTTGTTGAAAATTCAACTGTCTTCTATAAGATACATCCTTTTGGTTTGGAAATGCAACTATTTGGTTGAAAATTCAAAGTTTTTGTTGAGAATTCGTCTCTTTTGCTTGAAAGTTTAACTATTTGATTTTAAATTCATCTTTTTTGGTTGAAAATGATTTTTTTGTTATAAAAATTCGTCTTTATTGGTAAAAAATTAATTAATTCTTGGTGGAAAATTGATCTTTTTGTTTAAAAATTCAACTACGTTTGTTGAAAATTCGTCTTTTTGGGTTGAAAATTGATCTTTTGGTAGAAAATTAATCTTTTTTGGTTGAAAATTGATCTTTCTTTGTTGAAAATTCAACTGTCTTCTATAAGATTCATCATTTTGGTTCGAAAATGCAACTATTTGGGTGAAAATTCAAATTTTTTAAATGAAAATTCGTCTTTTTTGCTTGAAAGCTCAACTATTTGGCTGAAAAATCATCTTTCTTGGTTGAAAATGAACTTCTTTGGTATAAAAATTCGTCTTTTGGGGTTTAAAAGTTGAATGTTTTCTAAAACAGTCGACTTTTTAGCCAGAAAACTCAACTAGTTGTGAAAGTTTGTCTTTTTGGGTTGAAAAATGATCTTTTGGTAGAAAAGTCATCTTCTTTGGTGGAAAATTCATCTTTCTTTGTTGAAAATTCAACTGTCTTCTATTAGATTCATCCTTTTCGTTTTAAAATGCAACTATTTGATTGAAAATTCAAATTTTTGATTGAGGTATCGTCTGTTTTGCTTGAAAATTCAACTATTTGGTTGAAAATTCATCTTTCTTGGTTGAAAATTAATCTGTTGTCATAAAAATTCGTCTTTTTTGGTAGAAAATTAATATTCTTGACGGAAAATTGATTTTTTTGGTTAAAAATGTAACTTTTTTGTTGAAAATTCGTCTTTTTGGGTTGAAAATTGATCTTTTGGTAGAAAAGTCATATATTTTGGTTGAAAATCGATCTTTCTTTATTGAAAATTCAACTGTCTTCTATGAGGTTCATCCTTTTGGTTTGAAAATGCAACTAGTTCGTTGAAAATTGAATTTTTTGTTGTTGAGAATTCGTCTCTTTTGCTTGAAAATTCAAATATTTGATTTAAGATGACTCTTTTCTATTTGAAAACGAACTTTTTTATTGAAAATTCCTCTCGGGCGTTAAAGTTAAATGTTTTCTAAAACAGTCGACTTTTTAGACAGAAAACTCAACTAGTTGTGAAAGTTTGTCTTTTTGGGTTGAAAATTCATCTTTTGGTAGAAAATTCTTCTCTTTTGCTTGAAAATTCATCTTTGTTGCGAATTCATCTTTCTTTGTTGAATATTCAACTGTCTTCTATAAGATTCATTCTTTTGGTTTGAAAATTCAACTATTATAAATTATAAATTCAAATTTTTTGTTGAGAATTCGTCCCTTTTGTTTGAAAGTTCAAATATTTGGTTCAAAATTCGTCTTTTCTGTTTGAAAATTAACTTTTTGTTGAAAATCTTTCTTTTTTGGTTTAAAAGTTAAATGTTTTCTAAAAAATTCATCTTTTTAGCCAGAAAACTCAACCATTTGTTGAAAGTTTTTTTTTTTTGGGTAGAAAATTCATCTTTTGGTAGAAAATTCATCTTTTTTGTTTGAAAATTCATCATTCTTTGTTGAAAATTCATCATTCTTTGTTGAAAATTTAACTTTCTTCTATAAGATTCATCCTTTTGGTTTGGAAATGAAAATTTTTTGATGAGAATTCGTCTCTTTTGCTTGAAAGTTCAACTATTTGGTGGAAAATTGATCTTTCTCGATTGAAAATTAACTTTTTTATTATAAAAACTCCTCTTTATTGGTAGAAAATTGATATTCTTGGAGGAAACTTTATCTTTTTGTTTAAAAATTTAACTGTTTTGTTGAAAATTCGTCTTTTTGGGTTGAAAATTGATCTTTTAGTAGAAAAACCATTTTTTTGTTGTTGGAAATTCATCTTTCTTTGTTGAAAATTCAACTGTCTTCTATAAGATTCATCATTTTGGTTTGAAAATGCAACTATTTGGTTAAAAATTTTAATTTTTTGTTGAGAATTCGTCTCTTTTGCTTGAAAGTTCATATATTTGGTTCAAAATTCATTTTTTCTGTTTGAAAATTCACTTTTTTGCTGAAAATCTTTCTTTTTTTTTATTTAAAAGTTAAATGTTTTCTAAGAAATTCGACTTTTTAGCCAGAAAACTCAACCATTTGTTGAAAGTTTTTTTTTTGGGTTGAAAATTCATCTTTTAGTAGAAAATTCATCTTTTTTGTTTGAAAATTCATCTTTCTTTGTTGAAAATTCATCTTTCTTTGTTGAAAATTCAACTTTCTTCTATAAGATTCATCCTTTTGGTTTGAAAATGAAAATTTTTTGATGAAAATTCGTCTCTTTTGCTTGAAAGTTCAACTATTTGGTTGAAAATTTATCTTTCTCGATTGAAAATTAACTTTTTTGTTATAAAAACTCATCTTTATTGGTAGAAAATTGATATTCTTTGAGGAAAATTTATCTTTTTGTTTAAAAATTTAATTATTTGGTTGAAAAATCAAATTTTTTGTTGAGAATTCGTCTCTTTTGCTTCAAAGTTTAACTATTTGGTTTAAAATTCATCTTTTCTGTTTGAAAATTAACTTTTTTTGTTGAAAATTCTTCTCTGGCGTTAAAGTTAAATATTTTTTAAAACAGACGACTTTTTAGCCAGAAAACTCAACTAGTTGTCAAAAGTTTGTTTTTTTGGGTTGAAAATTCAGCTTTTGATAGAAAAGTCATCTTTTTTGGTTGATAATTAATCTTTCTTGGTTGATAATTCATCTTTCTAGGTTGAAAATTCAAGTTTTTTGTTCAAAATTCGTGTCTTTTGCTTGAAAATTCAACTATTTGGTTGTAAATTAAACTGTTTTTCGTTAAAATAAAAGTTTTTTTATTGAAAAATCGTCTTTTTTACTTGGAATTTCAACTATTTGGCTGTAAATGAAATTGTTTGCATTAAAATTCAACTATTTGATTGAAAATTCACAATTTTTTATTGAAAAATCATCTTTTTTGATTGGAAATTCCACGTTTTTGTTGAAAATGCAGTATATTTCGACTTAAAATCTTAGAAATATGGTTCCTCTATTTTATTAAAAAAAGAAAAACCCCTTTTTCCCCTGCTTTGAGAGCTTTTTCAGCTATGTTTTCTGAATTCACTTTGGCAGTAATTTGCATTAAATATTTTTCCTTGGAGTTCTAAAATGTTCATTTAATTTCAAATTTTACATAGTAAAGAAATTAGTAATGAATAATTATTATAAACGCTTAAAAGTCAACCGGGAAAAATATAATTTTTAATCAAGAAAACAGGAAAATTGCCAGGATTTTTTTTTTTGAAGTTTGGGTGGCCACCCTGTACTGCTAATTAAGTTACTGATAATTAAATGAAATTATGAAAAAAATATTTTAATCAATTTAGTGGAAGAATGCTCGGCAGCCGCAACACACTCTAACCATAAACGGAACAAATCGAGCGGATTAGTGAAAACTCCAACCATTCGACGAACAGTAAATCTAATGTCTTTCGAGTCGCCTTAAAAATAAGATAGATAAGATAAGAAAGATAAGATAAATAATAAGCTTGTCATTTTTTTTTTGTAAAATTGTTTTACTACTTTATTAATCTATCGTATATTTTTAGAGATACAGGTCCTGCGTTTTACAAATTGAAGGCCTGATTCGAATTAAGAAGAATTGTTGCTAATTAAAATAATTGTACCACCATACGCACATGAAATTTACAATTTTTTTTTTTTTATAAAAATAAGAATATTTCGATTATAATATATTTTTTTAACCACAGTGACCGAAATCACAGTACAGAATTCTGGATATTTGTCGTCAATGTCCTGAAAATATCAAATTTGTGCCACTTACGAATGGTTGTAAAAAAATGGAAATGTTGTGCCGTCGATTTGTAACGGCAAGAAAGTGGTGCTGTATTTTTTTTATTGAATAAACTAAGAACTCATTTTTAATCAATTGTATAGGTATCCACGTGATTTTCGACATTGCCAAACCACCATAATCTTACACTATTATCACGATGTTTTTCCTCTTCGTCACATATTCTTTGGCCGGAAGTTGTGGCTAAGAGAGGTAATCTTGCGTGTAAACTCACGCCGTTTATGCAGTCTTTGGATAATTGTATTCTACTGATGGGGTTTAATTCTTCAGCTTCGACTTGATTTTCTCGAGGCTCGTCGAGCTCCCAAACTTTGACGAAACCATCGATGCCCCCTGAAAACGAAAATAGTTATTAGGGTTTTTAAAACTATTATTTCAATTTTAGGGCATTGCAAACCTCACACCATTATTCTACTCTTTACTCTTTTTTTTTTTAAATAATTCCTTGTTTTCAAATTATAAATAAATGTTGTTCATTTTAATTTATATTATTTAAATATTTTATTACATATAATTTACATTAATTAAATTTATTATTATATTTTTTAAGATTAGGAGTTGTTTATTTTTTTCTTTCTTTTTTTTCGCTTAAATGCCAGCTTAATTAATAGAAGTGAATTAGAAAATCCAACTAGTTTTGGTTAAAAGTTCATTCTTCTTCGCTAAAAAGTCTTCTATTATATTTTTGGTATTTGTTCAAAAGTTGGACTACTTTGCCAACAAAAATTGTTGACAGAAAATTAACCTTATTAGTTAAAAAATCATCTTTTTAGCTGAATGTTGAACTCTTTTATTGAAAATTCGTCTTTTTTGGTAGAAAAATAATTTTTTGGTTGAAAATTCAACTGTTTTTTACTTAAAATAAAAAATTTGTTGGTTGAAATATCACCAAGTATTACATGTTTCGTTAAGAATTCATCTATTTCGGTTGAAAAATCTACTGCTTGGTAAAATATTAAACTATTTATTTTCAAATGTAATTATTTGGTAGAAAATTAACTTTCTTATTGAAAAATTATATTTTCGGGTTTAAAATTCAACTGTTTTTTTTACCTAATTTGTCTGTTTGGTTCCAAAATTCAACAATTTTGTTGCAAAATCGTCTTTTTGGTTACAAATTTAACTATTATGTTAAAAATTTAACTATCTGGTTAAAATTTCAACTATTTGGTTAAAAATGCATATTTTGGGTAAAAAATTAATTTTTTTGTTAAAAAATTCAATTACTTGGTTTAAAGTCGGACTATTTGCGAAAAGATAATGTTTTTGTTTGTTTTTTCTCTGTCTGTATCTGCCTATTTTGTTAAAAATTTGTTTCATTTTTGATTGAAAATTAATTTTGTTACCTGAAAATTGAAAAATTTCATTTTTCGGTTAAAAATTTATCTTTATTTAAAAATTTAACTATTTGGTTGAAAATTCATTTTTTTTTAATTCGAGTTTTTTTTTAATTCATATTTTTGGTAGAAAATTAATCTTATTGGTTAAAAAATAATTTTTTTGGTTGAATGTTGAACTCTTTTGTTGAAAATTCGTATTTTTTGGTAGAAAAATAATCTTCTTGGTTAAGAATTCGTCTTCTTTGGTTAAATTCAACTGTTTTTGATTTCAAATTAAAATCTTTTTTGGTTGAAATATTACGAACTGTTACATGTTTCGTTGAGAATTCATCTACATCGGTTGAAAAATGAACTGCTTGGTTAAAAATTAAACTATTTATTTCAAAATGAAACTATTTGGTAGAAAATTAACTTTCTTGTTGAAAAATCATATTTTCGGATTTAAAATTCAACACTTTTGCACCTAATTTGTCTTTTTGGTTTCGAAATTCAACAATTTTGTTGAAATATCGTCATTTTGGCTAAAAATTCATATTTTGAAAATGGGACTATTGGCAAAAAAATCACGTTTTTGGTTGAAAATTTAACGATTTTGTTGAATATTTGTTTCATTTTTGGTTGAAAATTGATTTTTTCAACTGAAAATTGGACTATTCTATTTTTTGGTCGAAAATGTATCTCATTGGTTAAAAAATCATATTTTTTGTTGAAAATTAAACTATTTTTGCAGAAAAATAATCTGTTTAAAAAGTAAACTATTTTAAAAAATAACTTTTTGGTCGAACATGAACTTTTTTGTTGAAAAATCATATTTTTGAGTTTAAAATCCAACTGTTTTGTAGACAAATCGTCCTTTTGGCTTCAAAGTTCACCAATGTTATTAAAAATGCATGTATTTTGTTGACAATTCGTATTTTTTCATTTAACATTAATCTTGTTGGTTGAAAAATCATCTTTTTGGTTGAACATTGAACTATTTGGTTAAAAACGTACTTTTGTCGGTTGAAAATGTAACTATTTGGTTGAAAGTGTCTTTTTGTTGGTTGAAAATTAAGCTACTTGGTTGAAAGTTTATATACTTCGTTAAAAATTCATTTTTTTAAAGATTCACCTATTTAGTGCAAATTAAAATTTTGTTGTTGAAAATTCGTTTTTTGCTGTTATTAAAAATGCATTTTTTTTTAATCTGAAAATGTAGCTTGTCCATTTTTGGCTGAAAAATCATCTTTTTAGTGGATAATTCAACTATATTTGATTAAAAATTCATATTTTGGTAGAAAATTCATCTTTCTTGGATAAAAATTAATTTTGTTGTTGAAAATTCAACTATTTGGTTGAAAAAGCAATTGTTTTTGGTTGAATTTTTATTTTTTTTTTGTTTGAAAATTCGTCTACTTAGTTGAAATTGATCTTTGCGTGTTGAAAATGTATTTTTTTAATTGAAAATTAAAATACTTGGTTGAAAGTTTAACCACTGTGTTAAAAATTCATTTTTTTTAAGACTCACCTCTTTAGTGAAAAATTAAACTATTTTGTTGAAAATTGTTTTCTTTTTTTGGTTCAAAAAGAATTTTTTTTATATGAAAATTTAACTATTCCATTTTTAATCTTTTTTAGATGAGAATCCAACTACATTTAATTGAAAATTCAACTGTCTTCTAAAAAATTCGTCTTTCACTTGAAATGTTAATGGAGCTGTTTGGTTAAAAAAAATTGTTTAATTCGTTTTTTTTTATTGAAAATTCAACTATTTTGTTCAAATTGCAATATATTTCGATTTGAAATCATAGGAATTTAAAGCGTTTCATATTGAATTCAATATGTTATCTAGATTAATTTTATTTAAAATAATTGTTGTGAATTTTAATCTTTTGTGTTTAAACATTGGACTGTTTTATTAAAAATTCGTCTTTTTGGATTGAAATCTTATCTTTTAT
>JAABKJ010001753.1:0-29852 GCA_011634705.1 Andricus grossulariae
ATTTTTAACCAAAAGAGATGAATTCTGATCCACAAATATAATAAGAGACCTTTCATTTTAAAAAAATTTACTTTCAACGAGAAATAGTTGGATTTTCTAGTTGGGATCTATTACTTTAGTTCGCATTTAAGCGAGAAAACGAGAAAAAGAGAAAAACAGGAATTTTATGGAAAACAGGAGAAAAAAGACGAATTCTTTGAAAAAGAAGTAAAGATGGGAATAGGAAGAAAAAGTTTAAAGTCTGTATTTAGACGGTTTACTTGTGAAATGAAATCACCAATTTTCATTTTTTCAAGCATTCGTAAATTCACATTATATTATTCACATTTCTTTTAGTTATTTTTAGTGTTTTTTTTTCATTCAGTTATTTATTTAGTTATTCACATTTATATTTTATATGCATAATATCACATGCTGCGTTAACATCTCCCTCCTACGTTAGAAAATTGTCACACTTCCACCCCCTGGAAGTGTGACGTAGTTGGCCAAGCTACAATTTTCTTAACCCGACCCAAAAAATATAAGCACTTTACTGCAATCAGTTTCAATCAACTGAAATCACTCTGAAATCACCTGCAATCATTCAGGATTCACAATAAAGTCACTTTAATTGAAGAAAAATCACATGCGATCAGTTGCAGTCATCTGCAACCACATGCATCACCAAAAATTACTTGCAATCACTTTGTAATCTCCTATAACTACTTGGTATATATTGCGCAGTCACGTGTGACCAAGTTAAGTCACGTGCAATTAGTTGAGATTATCAGCAATCACTTGTAATCAGTTGAATTAATGTCAGCTTACCTGCAATTGGTGGAAATAAACCGTATTGTTATTATTATTATTATTATTATTGGATTAATGTAGCAGTAGTGTGAGATTATTTTTGATTACCAGCAATCAAGAAAAATCACATTATATCAGTTAAAATCACGTGTTAAAAAGCACGTGCATTACCCTAAAATAAGTGCAAAAAATATATAATATGGAAAAATACATGTATCAAAACCTATTATTCTAATAGTAGTGGAGATACAGTATTTGATATTCTATTCTCCATTTTTATCAAAGGAAAAAATGACAATATTTCTCTGTAAATTAATATAAAGGAAGCTAATTTTTCCGATATTTCCTTTAATTTCAACTTCAGTTAAACCGATTATAAATTTTTTAGCCTTTTCAAAATTTCAGAACTTCCATTGTGTTTTAACTTGAAGCGCACGTGAACCTGCTTTTTCCCGAAATGACAATGCAGAAAATCTGAAATAAAATGGTTGAAATAAAAACAGTAAAACACTCAGAGAAAAGGTTGGCTTAAAACAAAAGCATCGCCCTCTTGCTTGTTTTGTACTGAACCAAGTGAATATATTTTTTTACACAAACAGAATTATTTGACTGCAAGATTAGGTGAAGTTAGTCACATAAGGATAATTTTTTCTGCAAACGGATTCCTGTTGAGACAAATGGATTCCTCTCAGCCTTAAGTTTACGAGAGAAAATTCCATTTACGTCATGAAACATCCTAGTGTCACAAGAGGACATTTCTCTGAGTGAAACTTTTTACAGCTGGCCTTGGAAGTTTGACCCAAAAGTCATTGCACATATAGTTTTTTTTTGTGTAGGTATTTCGCAGATGACCCCCGGTTAGTTTGGGCCAAGGAAGAAAAAATCGAACTAGGGTAATGAACCAATTACCTAGGGGAACCACTTGTCGAGGAAACAGTTAATTGTTTCTATCGGAAGACTCAAATATGTTATTTTTTTGGTAGAATTCATTGAATGTCTCTCGCTCAAGTTTCTGAATCCAAAAAATTAATTGTGAGCGAGAAATACGAGAAATGAGCAACAACATGAAAATCTCTCTTCTTTTTTTTATGAAATCTCATCTCGTCTCATGTAATCTAGCTTCTCGAAAGATCTTATATTTTGATCAACTGTCTTGTCAGTATCTGAGTTGAAATTTGTTAATAAACAAATGTCATAACTGTTGTCATGAGATATTAAAGTAGACATAGGAGGCACCAAGAAAATATAGTATTCAAAGTGAAATGTGTATTTGCATTAAATTATATAATTCTTTTAATAACAATATAAATCCTAAATACGGTTTTCAATAGTATAATCCTCTTTGCTTTTTATCTTGTAAATTTATTCTTCGTACATTGTATTGGTGGCTATGTCTCATACAGATGCATAAAGAAAATTCATTGTCTAATTCTGGATTTCCGGGGTCAAGAAAGCTTTATTTGCACGTTTTTTTAAATAATTATTATTATAATAATGTTGACTCATTCATTAGGCAGCATATTCCAAAAAAAAATAATCGAAATACGAGCATATTAAGAATAAATTGTAGTATTTAAGAATCAGGTTTTAATAAGATTTTTGATCTTTCAACATATATTGTTATTATTATTATATATTCAAAAGTTTGTCATTCAAATTTTCCTCCAATTTTTCAGTTCTATCTAACATTTTGGTCGACTGTTGTTTTCATTTGACAACCTTAAATAGCATGTACGTCAATGACGTTTCTGCCGATAACTCAATTCTCAATTTTTTAGAGTACTTCCCGAACGACTGAAATGAGCAAGACAACCGAGCATCTCTTCTCGTTATGCAAAACTAGTTCCTAAGCTTGAAATCAGAGGAAAGTTGGTTTTTATCTCTAAAATTGAAAAATATCATTTTGTAGGATTTATATTAGGTCCAAATGGGCTGGTAAGTGGCACTTTCTTCTTGTATTTCTTTCTAAGATGTCCTTTGGTTATACCATATAGATAAGAAATGATTTAAATGTTCAAGCTGTGCTGAAATGATTTTTATTATCGTGAATTCTTATTTTATTGCCAAATAAATAAAAATTTTAAAAAATTCTCCGAAGAAAAATAAGCATTTCGTTTATTCATTAAAAATATTACTCAGTGGGGAGATTATATTGACCCTTGATGAAAATAATTGTTTATAATGTTGGATGTTAATTCTGGCTTTAGGGTCAGAATAAATAATTCAGTCAATTTTTAATTGAAGCAAACCTTTCGGCGCACAATGGTGGCCCTTATCAGTGGTTGATTTTTATTCTGGAAAAGATAGATATACAAAAATGTTTATCAGTGACGCAGTGTAAGAATGTTGGTTAAAAAAGAAAATTATTCCAAATTGGTTAAGTAAAATCTTAAATGTCTTTGGTAATGTTTGCATACATTTAAAATGTGTGTTGCCCTTACAATAATTGGATAAATTAATAAAATTTGTAATATAATATAAAAAAGGCGTGTTGTCCTTACAATAATTGGAAAAATTAATGAAATAAAATTTTTAAATATAATATAAGGGTCTAGTGCAGTAAGTTGGTGTATTGGACAGGAAGGGACAGCTATAAAAATGTGAGAGAAACCACTCTTTGATACATATACATAATCTTAAAGGAAAGTTATTTGTTGTCGATTTTAATTTCATTTTACCAAGTTATTTTTATTTTATTTTACTGAAACTTCATCTTTTTTGGTTCAAATTTCATTTATTTACAATTATAAACAATTAGATTTAATTGTTAATCAAAAAAAGCTTTTCCTTTCTAAAAAAAACGAGTTTTTCTATATTAACGTTCAAGTAACCGACCAATTATCCAGCACTGTTACCATCTCCATAATTTTTTCGGCCTTTGTGCCCCGTACGTGATGTTGCAAGATATTAATTCATTTTAATATATGTACTTAGAAAGTTTATAGAATCAATTTATAATATCAGAAGTATAAGAAAATACTTGACCTATCAAAGGATCACTTTTTTATACTTCAAGTTTTGGAAAATACGCTGTAAGTTTTTTATTTATGAAAAATATTTTTCCATCCGTTTCGGTTCAAACTGTATTTTTATAAATACTCTTCTTACACGTATTTTAAAACAGAAATTGCATTACTATTCCTCCAAATATATCTCCATTACTCTGACTCTCCTCTAAAATAAAATTATTTCAGGATAGACCAATTTTGAGATTTTTTTTGCGTGAAGGACAACTAAATGGTTGATTGAATAAAGAAAATGAGATGAAAATTGCACTAGCTTTTCTCATTCAAAAGTCAGCCTTATCTTTGATAGAGTGGGTCCCATTTTTCAGTTTCAGTCCGTATGCAGTTTTTAGTTTTAATTCGCCTAAAAATTATAAAGCGCTCCAACTCTTACCAGATTTTCAATAGTTGTAAAAGGTTTCCAACCAATTTACAAAATAGCTTAAGTAAAATCCAGAGAGGCCACTGGACCGAGGACCCGGAACATGACAAGGACTATCTTGAGAACAGGAAAAACTAGGAAATGGCAGTGAATTCATTTTTGATTAGGAATTTTGTAAATTTTAAGTAGCATTTCCGTTTGAATCACTTTAAATGTCACTAACTTATTGATTAAAGTATAATATTTATAAAACTGTTCATTTTTCAATTAAAAAATTATCAATACATACAGAATTGAAGGATTGACAAGTTTTTGAAATTCAATAAGTTTAATAGAAAAATGTTTCAAGTCGATTAACTGTAAAAATATAAATTAAATAAAGATTTTTAAAGATAAACTATAATTGATATATTTTGATTTAAGAAAGAAATGTGGGTGTCCGCATGAAAAGAGCCTTTGTGGCCGGTATGGAGTGACGTATAGAGGCATACAGCTGGATAAATTCCTGGCATTTTAGGCCCGAAATGAACCCTCTAAGTTGAAAAATGAGTCAACGGGGCATTCTTGAAACTGGAACTTCGAAAAACCGTTTTTTGAGAAAAACGCATCTAAACTTGGCGAGTGTCATAATTATATTTTTTCTTCCAGCATGAAATATACTTACATCCGGTTACTATATGTGACCGTCCACGAAGAAAGGGACCTAATGCGTGGTACCTTCATTTTACAGGACGAGCGATTGAAGATGCGGCCCAAAACAGGAAGTCCATAAGAGGGCCTTACTTTGCAGTTGAATGAAAATTTGAATTTTTCAGATATAGGAATAAAATTTTTTATTCTGAAAGAGCAAATAAGAAACTATAGATGGGTGTAAACAACTAAAAATCAATTTTGTCCACATTAGGTCCCTTTCTTCGCGGACGGTCACATATGGATATGATTATAGTCCCAATTAATTCACTATAGGTCCCAGTACCATCCCCTATTCAAATCCAAAAATATTAATTTTTACCTCAATTTAGAAAAACGTGAATATCTCCTGAACTAAAACCGACCATAAGGGCCCTTTTCATGCGGACGCCCACAAATAATGATTAAATATCTACATTGAATAATAATTGACGGTGTAAAACTTTAAGAATGTACAATTATAAGTTAATATTTTCTGAATTAAACGATTTTCAAATAATTTCAAATCGTAGTTTCATATTTAGAGGACACTAACAAATTCAAAACTTTTTCAAATTGAACATTTTCTAATTGAAGCCTTAAAAATTGATAATTAAAAATGGTGAATATTCGAGTGTTCAATTTCGAATGCTTCAAATTTAAAATGATGTAATTTTGATTATTTTTGAAAATTTTTAGAATGTTTAAATATTGAAGGTTAAGAATGGAAAATTTTTCAATTTTGAACATTGAAAATGACAGCGTGAATTTATTTTGGACTCAAAACCTGGTAAACTCTTATCTTATACGGTATATGTCCAATATGAAAATTACAATCGAACTTGGATTTTAGGAAATTTGATTTGTGTGTTCCGAGAACTGATGCCGCGCGGCGGCTTCGAATGAGAGGAGCCGCGGGGGATGTGACGTGTTCAGTCTCATGCGCGATAAAACAGTGGCGTAGCGATAAAGCGCTGTACCCTAACAGCCAAGCTGGATAACGGTGTCACGTTGCACCGCGCACCGCAGCAATTGGCGATAAAACGCCTCCCTGCGGACATCCCGAATCAACAGTTCAACATAAGGGCCCTTTCACACGATTGCAGATCCGCAAGTTGCGGACTTGCGCAAGTCAGGAGTTGTGAAAATAGAGATTTTTCCGTCAGCGGAAAAATCTCCGAATTGCGGCTATTCGAATACTCGATTTTTTTTAAATTGAAAATTTAACGTTTTTCAAATTATAGACAAGTATATTGAGCTCAAGATAATTATGGAGAAATAACGGCGATGAATTAAATACGTTTTTCAATGTTTTTATGAAAAGAAACAAGTCCATGCCAAATCATATGATTTCTCTCCAAGTTCACTGTGCATACGTTCCGGTTATTTCCTGATTTGTATCGCTTCTTGAACAAAACAATATTTTTTTTTGCACAATAGGTAAGTGTTGCTGACATTTGTCAACGTAAAAATATTATGCCTTTGCAACCAGCAACCTGTATAAGTCTTACGGCACGTCTTCACGAAAACGTAGCCGGCATAACCCCAAACATTACCTCTATAGTTGCTTCTGAACAATGATAATCGACATATGCTTGTTCATGATAATCTATTATGTTAACAACTGCCCTAAGCACTTACCTCATGTACACGAAAATATTAGTTTGTGTGAGAAGCGAGGCAAAACAGGAAACACCCGAAACTCACGCATACGTCACTTTGAGAGAAATCATCTGATTTGGCATGTGCTCATTTCTTTTCATCAAAACATTAAAAAACATATAATTTTTTATTTAAAAGAAATCGAGTATTCAAATTACAGCCATTCAGAGATTTTTCCGCTGACGCAAAAATCTCTATTTTCGCTAGTCATGACTTGCCCAAGTCCGCAACTTGCGGATCCATAATCGTGTGAAAGGGCCCTAAAGTGGGATCACGCTTATCTTAGTTGTTGTTAGGTTCCTGTTGCCCAACATGTGGCAGGTCAATTTCACGACTGCAGTTGGCACACCATGTGCAATCATGGCCGCCCTGATCACCTCTCTAGAGATGTAGTTGAAGGGTCCTTCGATATCCATAAAGGTTCCAATCGCGAAACCTTTCTGTTTCAGTTGTCCTTTGATCAGGTTTACTGCTCCGCTTAGGGTCATTTCGGTTGTTTCTTGTAAAGTGGCCTACTTGATAAGACCTTGTCGCCGATATATCTATTCACAAGTATTTCCATAGTTTTTAGTAGGAAATATGTGAGGCTTTCGAAATGAAGACTTCTCGCGTATCTCTCCATGCCGTCGGGACACATCCTGGTGTCAGACTAGCCCTAGCAAGTCTCATGAGCAGCCAGGCCCGGCCTGGCCATCTGGAATTTGGGATATTTCCCAGTGGGCCGCGAGCCTTAAGGGCCACCGAGGTCATACCAAAAAACAAGAGTGCGGACGATATCGTTTTTAAAACTATATCGTCGAGTGGAAATACACCACTGGCCCAGTACAGATTGCCGCTGTCCCAGTACTGGGCATCTGTAATGGCTGGTAATGCTCCGCAGTACTGGCGTGCGGTACTGGACACCAGTACTGGCTCTGTACTGGCAAACCGCTGGCGTACGAAAATGCCGGAGTTAATTTTAAAAATGATAAAAAATAATTCTGTTGTTTTTAGTACCATCCATTCATCCTCATACGACTGCATATCGTCTGAATATTATTTATAATTACAAAAGTGTACATTTACAACTTTGTGTTTCATTTTAACACTCACTATTATTATACTCTAAAGATATAACAAAAAAGCTATTTAAAAAATAAATAATAATTGATTTCAAGTATTTTGTCTATAAATATTAAGGTTTTTCTCAATCATGTTTTTATTATTATACGGCATCATATAGATGTAAAATAAATTAACTGTTAAGGGGAATATAAACAAAATAATGTTTGAATAAATAATATAAAACGATTACAATTTTTCTTCGTGTAATATTTTGTTTTTCGCGTTTTAGACCATTTACAACTAGTGACAATTACATAAAATGTCATTTTTAATGTGTATTTAAAATTTGTATGGACGGGACTTATAAATTTTATCGCGTACTGCTATAATTTTTTTAATAATAAATTTGTTTAAACTATTGTGTAACTTTTTACTTTTGAGGTATTTTAGACTATTTTACAACGATTAAGAATTACATAAAATGTAATTTTTTCTGAACTCTTACAATTTATCATGACAATGGAACTTAGATTTTTCTTCAAAAAAAAAAAAAAAAAAAAAACAGAAAAAAATTGTTCTCGCGATGTCTGTATTTATAGTTTTTTGAAATTTTAGAACACATGAACAATATTTTTAAACGTATTTTTTTCATTTCTTCAATATTTATACTGTCGGCATAGTACTGCCTCGATCGTGGAGCCAACCGTCCGCCAGTACTGGGCGAATTGCCGATTATCTTTACTGATGACAATTACTGGGCCAGTACTGCGCCGGTGGTGAACTCCGGCGGACTACCCAATTTTCCACCTGGCTTACATTCGAGATCTGATTGTATTACAGAAATTTTTATTTCTACCCGCGTAACACGCACTAGACGTTATTTGGCATTCTCGACATCGAAAGGTCGTGAAACGAAGGTCAGCCACCGCTAAACGCGTTCAGCGAGCCCCACCCGGTCGATTCAAAAGGGCACGTGACTCGAAACGGCCAATGGGATAGGCCAGCGGTCCCCGCCGCAGGGCCATCAAACACCGCCTGTATCGGGCGGCGAACTAACTCAGCGTCTATATGTTAGTGCACGTGTACATGTATATATTGCTATTGTGTGCGCCAGCATTTCAATAATTTAAGGAAAAAGGATATAATAAATGCAAAATAAGGCAAATAAATAACGCGAAATGATAAATGATAGTTAATTTTAATTTCAATCGTCATTAAACATTTTTCACTTGCTTTATTTTGCATTTACTTGAAATAAATGCATAGAGTATGTATATGGCGTAGTATAAATCTAGGGTGAGCACTTTGAATTTGAAAGATTGAAATGATAAAATTCTGTATTAATCATTTCTAATTATTACTATTATTATAAATATATATTAGCATTACCATTATTCTACTATTCTACTAGTATTCTATTTCTATTATTGGACGAGCGTTAACCAGTCGGCAGATCATATCGAGGCAGTTAGTTCGTCAAATTCGGAGTTCGCGGATGATACTTATGTAAGGTTGCTAAAAAGCTGTTAACGATGGTTTGACTGTAGTAGACAATCATGATTTTATGTAATTTATTCAAATTTAATGTCAAATTTTCATTTTATTATAATTTTTGTATTGCTGCGTAGCTTTTGGAGAAAAATATTATAGTTGTACATACTGATGTTTAGAATCCTTTCCATCGATTAAAAAATGGATTTTTTACCGTTTGAACAAAAAATTAGCTGTTATTCGTTATTTTCAGCTTTATCGTAGATGCGTGAAAATAAGATATATTTTTTTATCTTTAACTTTTTGTGGGAAATCCGGATACCAAATTACGCTCTCCGAATTAAACGAAAATCCGCTCCGCCCTAACCGACATTCTTTAGTTTCAATAAATCAGGGGGCCATCTGATGGTGCACTCTCTGCTGAGTGTGCCAGTTATGCGAGGGGCTGTGCACTGAGTATTTTCCTGACTACTACCTCGAATTGAACATGGGAATCCTTCTGGGATTCACTAGTTTTTTTTTTTTGTAGTAGGAGGGGAAATCTTGCACAAGGAACTTAACCTAGCAATCGTCCACATGGGTAGGCGATTCTTGGGTTCGGTAGTGTCAGATTCTTACTGATTAACCCCCACCCCCCTTTTCTGATAACGCAGAACTCCGGAACTGCTTATCGCATTACTTCAGAGCCCTAGGTTATTGGCCATTAAGCCGTACTTCGGCTTCTAACTTGTAATGCCTGCCTTACATTTTTCCACCTTTTACCCAACCAGGATTCACGCATCGTCCTCAGTAGTGTGGCGCTACCACACATCGGGCTCGTCGGCCTTCGGCATCCTGTTTGGGTGTTGTTGGACTTCAAATTCTTCCTTCCCTTCATCCAAGATGTACGCGTAGTCCACAGCAGCGCTTTGTTAGCGCATCGGGTTCGTCGGCTTTCGACATCTTGGATGGTTCACTTAGGGACGTCTTTGGGACTCTCTATCCCTCAACTCTACTTTTTTTTTCTTTTCTCGTGGAAGGTTTTCTACATAGCGTACTATGCTATCCCAATTAAGGGTTGGGACCGAGAAACTCGGCCCCCAAATTCAATTAGTTTTTAAGAAGTAAATCCTCGTAAGTTGGGCAAATATCATTGAAACTGTTTCAAACTTTATATACTAACGAAATATACACTAGCGATGCTTACAAAACAAAGCAAATTCAAAAGTCGCCTATTGTTTATTAATATTTCATTGAAAATTGAGACAGATCGACAACCCCGTTTTTTTTCAGTTTCGCCGACAAAAAGTATCGAGGGAACTTTTAGAGTTGTTACAACTTTCAGTGAGACATTTGTTCCTTACCATTAAAGGAAGATTTGTGAAATTTTTCAGATCGATTCATTGAAAAGTGGCGGAAATATGCATTTTACAATAAAGCATGAGGCGCCGCCAACGATAGTTCCGTGAGTACTGAGCACCATCAGGCAGCGGGCTAGCCGTTTGGCTTTGCAGAACTCAATGTTCAATGATTTTTTAATGGTTATCTGCTTAAGCATCAACCTTCACCTCCCAAAAGAAGTATCGAAATGACAAACTATGATTTATACGGTTACTTAATTAAATAATTTTATTATTATTATTATTTCTAACACAAATATATCACATAAACTGAAAAGAAACGGTCTCTAGGACGACAATAATTGAATGAATAACGGTAGTTAAACTTTTACTACATGGAAGTAATTTTATCAATATTATTTTTCGACAAATAATGATATATTTTTATCGTAATCATTATTTCTAACACAAATATATCACATACACTCAAAGTGAACCGGTCTCTAGGATGAATATAATTTAATGAATAACAGTAGTTAAACTTTCACTGCAAACATGTAATTTTCAAAATATTATTTTTCGGCAAATACTTTAATAATTGTAATTGAGGTAGCATTTACTTGTATAATAGTAAAGGCCTATATAATTATTCATATTTCTTTTAATATAAAGTGATGGATAATTTATCTTTAATTGAATGCTTATTAACTCTACTTCACAAATAGTTTTTATTACAGAAATGTGCACATTTATCAGATTATTATGTTTTTGCAGCTTTTTAACGGGATTTGTTTTAAAGAAGCTTTTTGGACAGGATCTTTTTTTTCAGGATCTATTTTCGAAGAAGCTTTTTTGACAGCAGTTTTTCTGGAAGAAGCTCTTTTGTCAGGAGCATCTGTCACATACATTACGATTAAGGTCTGCCCTTATAGGCTTAAGTAACGAAGCAAAATTTTAATATCGTTCAATTTTTCCTTGCATATTCCAGTGTTTTCAGCAAGTCATTGAACTCAATGTCAGAAATGATGTGATCATTTGGGTTTCCGGTATAAGTATTAAAAACATTAACTTGTCCGTTCGGGAAATAGATGATTCTTACAGCGTCTCTAATGTGAAGATTTTTTGAAATGTATACTTTTTTGGAATAAGAGTTTCAAAATCCTTCACAGTGATGTCCGAATCTTTGATTACTGTGAACGGTGGATCTCCTGCACTTTCAATAAGTCAGTTGTAATCATCATCTGTTTCTATTATTTCCATGTTCTTCTTATTCCGACCGTACATACCAAAATTTTGATCGCAAGAACCTTTTTTCATTCCAATCTGTAAACTTTTAGCTAGCAGTGATAAAAATGAAACGATTAAATAATTTTTATTTTGACTTCGCAACTGTCCGAAAACAAATATATTTTATTATAATAATTCAATTTCAGTTCTCGTTGTATGGCATCGAAAAAAATTGCACACAGTATTCACACCTTTTTTAAATTTAACTTATGTTTACCAAAAACGTACACATTGAAAACGTGTAGCCAAATAAGCCTACGGTAAAATTGGTCAGAAACTCAAATCTTTGGTAAGGGCAAATTCTGTCCAAAATCAAATTCAAGGCATAAAACATTCTTTTCTGAAAGCATGCCTTTTTTCAAACTTCTATAACTTTCAAAACTTTTTTGTATGAATTTCCAGCTCCACATTGATGCCTGGGCTATTTCTATGCTCAAAGCAAAAGTTACAGACATCGGTTTTCGGTTTCGAAAACCCAAAGTTCAGATTGTGGTTGAAGTATTTAAAATACGTTGAATGGACGATTTGAATCGCCAGTTTAAGCAGTATAATATTCTATGAACAAATCGTATAATTTACACATAGTTAAATCAGAATGATCAAAATATAGTCATTTAGCAGATTCTCGAGTGTAGTGTGATTCAGAATGTGGTATTGATAAGCAGTGTTCATGAATCATTTTTTCTTAATTCATGAAATAATCTTACAACGCGATTATTGCGTGTTCCTCGGTTATCTTGTAAATATTCACTATTTAAAAGTTTTTTTTTAATACTAGCGAATCTTCCTTTTCCTATATTCAAAAAAGTGGACAAAAACTTCTGATAAACAGTAACACGAATAGATACAAAATGAAAAAAATACTTGCGAAATATCAATGTTGTGAAAACATTGTTTCAAACAGCAAGACTGGACGGGTTCAAATTCTTTGACAGGAATTACTTTGTTCGAGTGTGCGATATATTCCCTTCCCTATAATCATTAAGAAGGTTCACATTAAAATAGCTTCACCTTTGGGCAATGTTTTTGCACACTTAGTTTATTTTATTTTAATAACAAAAATTACTTTATTAATGACCGAATCTATTTCAAATCAGGCAGGTTCTACACTTGAAGTCGCGAAATCTCGCGGGGACAAAGTATGTGGTTTTATAGAAGAAATTAGGCGATAGGTGTTTTTGCGATTTGCGAACAAAATTTTTTTTTCAAGTTATGCGTATTTGAATTTTTTGCTTTGTTTAAAAAAACTCAATTTTTTTTTAAATTCATATAACTTCTGCCAGAAAATTTAGAAAATGTTCAAAATTAACAAAATGGCGGCAGTATTTCTGAAAATATTAATATTCGAAAAAGTTGTGTAAAAAGTTTTCCTTCTCATTTATGATATCTTACACCATTTCCGAGAAAAATAAAAAATTCAATTTTCATGAAGAAAAGAATTCCCCTGACCACAAAAATGGTTCAGCCCGCATGAAACTGATATATTTTTTTTATACAAACAAAAATGGTAAAAAATACTGTAGAAAATAAGAAAGGTGGGCTTTGTTCACTTTCAGAGAAATTACCCATATGTTTCTAGTCCTTCAACTTGTTTTTAAAATTTTATATATAACTAAACAATTGAAGTTCGAAAATGTCTTTATTCATTTCTTCTATCATTTTGTGAATTCTGTGAATCTAAATGTGCATAAAGGTATTAAAATATTTTTTAGTTTGATGCCGGCTCAACCATTGTTATGGTCAAAGTAATTTGTTTGTTTATAAAAATTAAATTTCTTTATTTTTCTCGAAAACGGTGCAAAATATCATAAATGAGTAGAAGAATGTTTGGTGCCACTTTTTTAACTATTCAAACTATGTACTTAACGTTTTTTCGTATCTGATGTTGTTTGTAAGAAAAATGCAAAAATTAGATTTTATGAAAAAAAATTCTCCTGTCCACAAAAGTTAATTAGCCCGCATAAAAGTCACAATGTATTTTCCTTATGATAGTACTAACTGCCGGCATTTTGTTAGTTTCGAACATTTTCTAAATTTTCTGGCGAATTACAAAAGAAGGCGATAAAATTCATTCAAAATCTGGAAAGAAATATTAAATATCTTAATTAGATTCAAAGTTATAAGTTTCAAGAAAAAATGGGGTTTGCTTTTTTAAACAAAGCAAAAAATTCAAATACACATAAATGTGTACACAATGTTCTTTTATAAATCCTAAAAATACGTATCGCCTAATTCCGTCTAAAAAACAACATATTTTGTCCCGGAGAGATTCTTCGACTTCGAGTGTAGAATCTGCCTGATTTGAAATGGATTCGGTCTAATAAATTTTTATTTAATTATAAATAAAGTTTCATAATAACTTACCTCATTTTCGGCTAATTTCTTTTGTCTGCTTTCCAATTTTTTTCGTTTCTGGTTCTTTTTCTACCACTTTCTAAAAACCTTTCCTTACTCATTTCTGCTATATAAAAACTAAATTGAATTCAAAACTAGTTTCACATATTAAATATAAAAATTAGAAATAAAATATTAAGCGAAATGTTTCTGTTTACAATTTCTGAAAGTTTGTAGAGATATGCACTCTTTTCCAACAAAATTTGAACTACTATCGGCGAGAAAATTCGAGTCCTCTGGCTTCGACGTTAAAAAAGTAAGTGAAGAAAAAATTGTAGCTCAATAAATGAAGGATCACTTTAAAGCTCAAAATTTTGTACGTTAATGAGCCTGAGACAAATATGCAAAAAAAAATTTTATAGCTCGCATGTCCGAAAATCTGTTAAAAAGTAGGGAAATTTGACAGTTTTTTAAGACAGTGAACTTTGGAACATAGTTTTTTATTGAAAAAATAATATGAAAAATCTGCAAAAATTCATAGTGGTACCTTAATTATTTCTAAACAAATTGCCGTTGAAAAATTTGCAGAATATAACAAATTGTTCATTTTTGTACATAAATATACAACTGTGCTATCTTCAGTTCTAATGAAGATAATGAAGTGGTTTAAATTGGAGGTAGTTAGTTGAACTATTTGTAATTATTTGCAATTTGAAAGAAGTATGTGCTCCTTTTTTCTTTCGTGCAAATTGCGATATTGGAAGACAGTTTTTTATATTGGAAAGCAAGTGTGAAAAACCGGCGGGGTGCCTTTTTTCCTAGGATCATCCTCGTCTTTCTTGGAAGCACATGCTGTGGAAAGACGAGGATGGTCGCATGAAAAAAAAGGAACCCCGCTGGTTTTTCATACTTGATTTCCAGCATAAAAAACTGTCTTCCAATATCGCTATTTGCACGAAGAGAAAAAGAAGCATATACTTTTTTCAAGTTGTAAATAATTACAAATAGTTGAACTAAATACCACTAATTTTAATCACTTCATTATCTACATTAGAACTGAAGATAGTGCAGTTGTATATTTATGTACAAAAAATGAGCAATTTGTTATATTCTTCAAATTTTTCAACAACAATTTGTTTAAAAATAATTAAGGTACCACCATGAATTTTTGCAGATTTTTCCTATTATTTTTTCAATAAAAAACTATCTTACAAAGTTCACTGTCTTTAAAAGCTGTCAAATTTCCCTACTTTTTAACAGATGTTCGGGGCTGTAAGCTATACAATTCTTTTTGGCATATTCGTTTCACGTTCATAACCCTACAACATTTTGCCTTCAAAATGATCCTTCATTCATTGAGCTACCATTTTCTCTTCACTTACTTTTTTAACGTCAACGCCAGAGGACTCGTTTTATAATTGTTTACAAACAAGTAGTTCTTTATGCAGAAAGAACCAAAACATTCTTGTACGCAAGACACTTAAAATGTTGCTTCCTAATATGAACATAACTGAAATACTTATAGATGCAAAACATAGTTTATCATTTCGATATTTCTTGGGGAGGTGAGGGGAGTCGTTTAAGCAGATAACCATTAAAAAATCATTGGAAATATTAAGTTCTGGAAAGCCAAACGGCTAGCTCGCTGCCTGATGGTGCTCAGTATTCATGGAGCTATCGTTGGCGCCGCCTCATGTTTTATTGTAAAATGTATATTTCCGCCAATTTTCAATGAATTGATCTAAAAATTTCAAAAAATCTTCCGTTAATAGTAAGGAACAAATGTCTCACTGGAAGTTGTATCAACTCTAAAGTTACCTCGATACTTAATGTGGGCAAAGCTGGAAAAACAGGATTACCGATCTGTCTCAATTTGCAATTAAATATTAATAAACGATAGGCGATTTTCAACTTTTTGTTTTGTTCCGTAAGCGTCGCTAGGGTATATTTCGTTCATATATCAAGTTTAAAACAGTTTCAATGATATTTGCCCAACTTACGACGATTAAATTCTTAAAAACTAATTGAATTTGAGGACATATTTTTTTTTAGTTTATTAGGCTTATTATTAGGAATAATTATCCGATCAAAAAACCGAAAATAGAAAAAAGTTCCGTCTCGTCATTATCTAAAAGCCTATATTTTTGAAAAATTAATTTTTTGACTCTTGAAATTTCCGTCCACCCAGACGTTTGGACAATACTTTTACACGATCTCAAGCGCTGGGCGAGTTTCTCGATCCAGACCCTCAATTAATTTGAGATGCAAGCATGAGCTGCACTGTGTTGTTTGGTGGTGTCGCTACTCTAAGCATTGTCTCCAATTCGGACATTTTGGTCGCCCACCAATCGCATCGGAATTAAGTGTGCTCCGCATCTTCAACCTCCATTTGGCAGTAGTCACAATTAGAACTCTGTTTCTTATTTCGCTGGAACAGGTAGGTATTGAGGTGGCCGTGTCCAGACAAGTATTGGGTGAGGTGATAGTTCACTTCCCCGTATTTTCTGCTGATTTACGGCTATACTTCGCCTATTATTCTGGCAGTCTACCTGCTTCTTGATTTCTGCCTCCATTGTTGTTCCCATTTGTTGATGGTAATTGCTCTCTCCTTATTTGGGATGGTCGCATCTACACCTTTTGCTCTGGCCTCATAGATCTTCTCGGCTGCTAGCAGGTCAATGGGGATATACCTCGCTATGACCAGTACAGCCGGATCGGACATCGATCTATAGGCGCAAATCAACCTAAGTGCGTTTTCCGTTGTACCGCCATCAATTGTTTTCGTCGGAAATCTGCTTTTAGAGCATCTGCCCACACTTCTGTTCCATATAACTTGATGGAGTTTGCTACGCTCATCAGTATTCTAATCTTGGAGCTTCTTGGGCACATTCCTAGCTTCTATGTCATGTCCCGCGATATCCGCTCCAAAGGGTTTGCTTAAATACCTCTGCTTAGTGAGAACGATAACTTCTGTCTTCTTTCTGGCCAGCTGTAGGTGGTAATTGCTGAGCCAGATTTCAACTCTTGCGGTGACAATGACCACCAGATTTCGCACTAGTTTCTCTAATATAGCTGTTATCATCGCAGCGCGATCGTCTGCAAATCCAAACAGTCTCGTTCCTCTTGGGAGGTCCATCGTTAAAGCTTCGTTGTTAAGAACATTCCATAGCTCAGGTCCACGAACTGAGCCCTAAGCTACACCTGCAGTGACTTTAGCACTGCACTCAACTTCCGTCGTCTCGAAAGTCAACCATCGGTAGTTGAGGTAGTCGCTGATGATCCGAAGAAGATAACCAGAAATCCTAAACCGCCTTTCCAAAGCGTCAAGGGGATCAACCCATCTTACTGAGTTGTAAGCATTCCTGACGTCAAAAGTGACCATCACGCATACACTCCTTGTCTGGTGATTTCCAGTCCATGCTTTTTCGGTCTCCTGGAGAGCTTCGCGGATCGCTCCCACCGTGAACCTGTATGACGATGGCGTTATCGGGGGTCCATTTTCCTTGTCCAAAAGCACCAGTCTCTGTTTTTTCCACCTTTTACAAATAACACCAGCTCTGAGGCAAGCGTTGAAAACATTGAGAAGGACAAATGGGTACTCCCTGGCTATTAGTTTAGCGACTTCTGTCGGGATACCATCCGGCATGCCATTTTGGATGCCGCTGTCCACAATTCCATCCATGGCCGCAACAAATGATCGTCCATACATTTTCTCGGTAACAATCTGGTAACCCAGTCCCCATATGTCTTGATTTACTGCTTCCTGAACTTCTGCCCATTTATTGCGCTTGCTTTCGCTTATGGCTCGGTTCAAAGTCTTCTCGGCAGTCATGTATGTTTGTCATGTGAGCCCTTAGTTCAGCAATCTCTTGGGTACATCAGTACACAGCTGGTTTGTTGCTCTTTGCTGAGCGTTCAGGCATTGCAGCGTTGCAGCCTTGCACAATCACGCAAAGCGTGTTCTTCGTCAGGCATTTCACGGTTGTCCTCGTGACGACCGAAGGCGCTGATTCTCCGATAAGATGTCTGCCCTTTTTAGCAATTATGCGTAGCAGTTGGTCTGTGTCGAGCTTTTTTTGCATTTCAGCCCATTCTACATTTTGACCCTTTTCGTGCTTTGCCAGTCCTCAGAGGTACACGGTAGCCATTCCTTCTGAAGGTCGGTGAGCTCCCCGTGTTCATGATTATGAAATCCAATCTGGCTGCCATATCCGTGACATCACGCCCCCTCATGTCCGTCCAGGTCATGCCTCATTCGCATGATTTGGCGTTGAAGTCTCCAGCTACGATGATGTTTCTATCAAGGATAGGTCTTCAATGTCCTCCAGTTTCCTACGAAAAACCGGTACACCCTCGTGAGATATAGCAGCTGACGAAAGTCACTTTGCCTGTCGAGACCCATACGAAGCCATCACCTTCTTCATGCTTTTGTACCGGAAACTTATTGTTGTTTATCAGCCAGGTCCGCTTACATGGTCATTTGAGCAACCGTCACTTCTGGTTGCGTAAAGAAATCACTTTGCCTCATTTACGCAACTCGCTGCGTTGTGTTCTTTAGCGCCACACTTCCAGCACTGTCGACTTCGGTCAACGCCTTTGGAACCCTCCGCTATGTGACCGTAGTCAAAAAAGCGGATGCAGCGTTTGGCCCGTCATTAAGTCTAACTCTAGACCGTACCCAGCCAATTTTGACGTTTTTTATTATTTATTTTTATTTATTATTTATTTATTTATTAATTTTAGGCTATCTGTGCCAATTTAATGGCATCTGTCTCTTTCAGATCGACGAAGGCCATTAGGCTCCCGCGATAGTCCGTTTTTTTCAGGTCAACGATCATGGTGCTTAGCGAATATTCGCCAAGTACGACCGTTTACGCCTCCTTGACCTCTTCCATATTTGTAACCACGTCCAGATCGCGGATTTGATGGCCTTTTGTAACGCCTCACCAAATCTGGTCTTGTCGTCGCTTGTTGCTCCAAGCTCTAACAAGACGTCGCCTTGGCGTGTCTTTTTAATCGCCTTTATGTCAACTGACATCTCTTCTTGTTTAACATGGGCTCGGATATCCCTCACTACTTCCGCAAAACTGCGTCCAGTAGCTGATTTGATCGGTACAGCCTCCGATCTCGTCTTTCTGCGTTTCCGTTTTCCCTTGTCACTTACTTGACCCTCGGTGTTTGTAATAGGGCCTTTTTTGTCCTTCCTTTTTCGGTTTACGACATCGACCCATCTGGGGTTTCTTCATGGGCCTTGAGCCTTCTCCGCTGTTAGGGCTCGGGGTGTTGGATGTCGGCCTTTTTCTCTTTGCTTTCGAACCAGAAGTCTCCATCATGGGACTGCGGTCCCATTTAGCTTCATCGTTTCCGTCTTCTGCTTTGGATCTTTCACCAACTCTAAGGCCATTGGTAGACCATGTTTTATATTCTTGTCGAGGTTTGACCTAGTTTTTACATGGTCATCACAACCTTTGATTAAGTCATGTAGCTGTTCCACAACTGCATCCACTTGACTTCCAAGACTTACGGGAAGTTTAGGCAACTGTTTTGCACTTGTCGGGGCAGTTTGACCTCCTTTGCCGGTATCCTTGGTTCGTGTCATGTCCGTATCCATATCCTTTTTAATTGCAATTTCTTCTTTGTTTAATCCGTCCTGAGAGGGGGACCCCACGAATCGTGCGTGGTGGGGCGGACCGAAATAGCTGGGAACGGGTATACCCGCTGACCGTACTGGAACTTGCCCGCGGCACTGCAAATACCGATCTCTGCAGCCACCACGCACTCCATGATCAAGGCCCGAAGGGGCTATCTTCTAATCCCACACTGCGGCTGACACCTCGGCAATGCAAGCACACATCAACCCCTTGCCACGTCAGCGAGTTGGGCAGACATGGTTCAGGGCACTCCCAGTGGTCCGCAGCAGTAACCAATCCTGTTTTTTTCTCAGTGTATCCTTCACCTAGTCTGTTTGGTCCGCGAGGCGTATTTTATTTCCGCCCTACCCTGTATATCTAGCGAGCATTCCCCCATGAGGTGATTCGCTGCAACAAAAACTAACTTTGTGAGTTAAACTTAACACGAAACGAAGATAATTTCGCGTTTTTAACATTGCCTCGGTAATCTTTCGCCACATAATGGCTCCATTTTAATTCCAAAAGTAGCGAGAGTTTACGACCCCAGCTCTATCTACCGTAGATTGAATTCATTAAACTGGAGCAAATATCGATTACACGTCTTTCAGTTGCTTCTTACTAAAGTGGTATTAAATAAGTTGTAGTTGCAATAGTCTAAGCTATTTCAGAGAATATTTTGTCGCCCTAGAGTTATACTAAGCCATGTACACTTTTTGAAAATTATGACCCACTATCATTTTCAGGCTCAGTGAGTATTAAACTTTTTTTTTAAATAAGTTTTTCTCTAAGCTATTGCAATTGTTAATTAAATTTGTGACATTAATTAAAAACTAAAATTACATGCGTTATGTCCTTTTTTGCATTGCTCTGGCAGTGAAAAGATGTCAACTTCGTAGCGCATACTTTATATCGCTAACCTAACTTTAATTTAAGAGATATAACAACTTCAAAAATATGTATGTTTAAACTTAAAAGTAACCACCGGAATATTACTCGGAAGTCAATGATTTGAGAATAACTCATTCAAATCTAGATATGCAATACAAGGGAATAATAAATCTATCATTGTGTGGAACTTTTTAACTTAAATTTTCATTATAAACAGTTTGATTACAAATATTCATGGACATATAATTCTAAGAAAAAATGAATTTCATATCCTTATTGAAAATAAACGGCCGTCAAAGTGAAACCGTTTTAGTGAACGTTAAAATGGTCATTATCAACCATTAAAACGGTCGTTTATTTTCATTAGGCTGTGGCGGAAACAGGGAAGAATTCATTATTATATGTATAATATAATATAATGTGAATGTTGCATTACATTACATTAACGCAAAGTGCCTTACCAAGAAAAATAAAAATATTATCCCTACACTTCAGGGTGAATACGGCTTAGTAATTCCAGACAACGATAAAGCTAGTAGTAGTTTATTATTAGTAGTTTATTATAAACAGTAAATACATCTAAGATTGATGTACATCAAGTCACTTCAGGCGAAAGAAAAAAAAATTATTATGAGCAAAGGATCGAGAGAGGCACCGGGGCTAGATGGGATCCGAAATTGATCAAAAACCTGCCTAAAAAGGCATTTTTTTCAATTAGCATATATTTTTAATGCCTGCCTAAGGTTGGTATATTATCCAAATCAGTGGAAGACTGCTAATATCTTGCCTTTTAATACACCAGGAAAGGATAAATACACTCCAGCTAGTTATTGACACAGACTCGGTAAACTTTTTGAAAAAATTATATATATACTAGAATCAAAAGATATGAGCTTGAGAATAGCACACTAATACCTGAGAAATTTGGATTCAAAGCCAAAAGAAATACAGTGCAATAGCTTATTAGACTTATGAACTTCATCAGTTCAAATTTTAATAAAAATATATCGACAGCAATGTTATTGCTAGATTTGGAAAAATCCTTCGACACCGTTTGGCATCAAGGGCTAATATATAAACTACATAAATATAAAATACCACAATATCTGATAAAAATCATAAAAAACAATTTAATAAACAGGAAATTTGTCGTCATAGTCCATGTCAAGATTTTCAAAGAGCAAGACATTGCCTCTCTTCGCCGATCATACGGCTATATACTGCGTCCATGAGCGAAAGGCTTGCCATAATCAAAGTCAATATCGCTAAGATTGAACTCTTATTTTATTTACACGAAAAGGTCTAATGCGACACTTCAAACTTAACTTGAAAACATATATTGAGAATGTTTGAAAGGAACTTCATGGTATGATGGGAATCTTAAATTGTTTAAAACGAAGAAAAAGTGAACGTAGTATCAAAAATAAAACTTTATTATATAACTTAATTATCAAGCCGATAATGCTCTATCCAATACCGGTCTGGAGTAATACCTATCAGTCAAAATATTTTAAAATTACAAAGACTACAAAATAAACGCACGAGAATGATAGAGATGCACATTGTTCCAGGAAACTCAAATTAATAGCGATCCGGAATTAAAGGTCGCAAAAGTACTCAGGAGGGACAAAGCTCCGTTCAAAATGAAATACAAAATGCCTTATCACTTACTGATAAAATAATAAAATGCCACACCTCACCATCTTTAAATGTCAATCTGTGATTTAGTTTGTAAGCTTGAGTCTTTAATGCCAAATGATACGAATTATTCTCAGCGAAAGCTGCGCAAATTATAAGATTACTGTGAAATAATAACATATATGAATAGGCCAAATTCGAAATCCTCGAACATGATACCTAGTATTTAATATATGAAAAGTATCAAAATTTGTTAACTAATTTTGTAACTTCTTACGCTTTTGATCAATAAGGAGACATTTGAAACAAAAGATATGCATCTATGTTCCTTTAAATCATTAAATTCATGAAACTAAAATTTTGCCGATACTGGGAAACCGTGATGCATTTTTTACAAGATCCCGTAGATAATCCTTTGTGGCAATTTAGGACGTCGATGTGTATGTACAGGTTCCCGTAAGGGTTATTCCCTCTTCCCCTTCATGTTCCCGTACGGGTTCGTGTCTCAATTTCTTATACTGACCCTGCAACTTTTCTTGTAAGATGTCCGAGATCTGATCCTAGTTTTGGCAAAGGAACACGTGCAGGAACAGTTAAGGGATCCCGTGCAGGGGTTTCCAGTAGGGGAATCAGTGGTATCACACCGTTATGATCAGACATCGGTCTATATTCAGCATTCGCCCGTGTCATAAAAAGATGGGTAAAGTTTACTTCCTTGAAGTTTCAAAATTAAAAGTGACAAAAAATAATAAAATATTCATTTTACAGCTCTAGAATATATATGTGGGCATCCGCGTGAAAAGAGCTTATGGCCGGTTCTAATTTAGAAAATATTCGCGTTTTTCTAAGTTGAGGTCAAAATTATTATTTTCGGGTTCCATTATTTTGGAAGTTTCAACTTCAAAAATGGTTGGGTGCCTCGTTTTTCAACTTAGAGGGTTCGTCTTGGGCATAAAATGTCGGAAATTTATACAGCTATGTGCCCCTATACGTAAGTCCATACACTGAGAAAAAAACTTATTTGAATCAAAGAAAATTTCTTTGATTCAAAGAAATGGTAGAGCAGAATGTGGCCGAAGAAATATTTCTTTCCTTAAAGAAACGCTTTCTTTGTATCTAAGGAACGCCATGCTTGAGACATCGAAAAATTTACTTGGCACTGTGAAATATTCGTTGAGCAAAATAGATTTGTTATTGACTGTGATGATAAGTATTTGACATGATTAGTTGAGTTTCGTGATGTAGGGAAGTATGGCCTAAGTTCAAGAAGATAATTATTACATACAAATAAATGTAACTCGGACTGAGTAAAAGCTTTTTTGAACCAAATATATGATTCTTTGAATCAAGTAAGCGTATATTTTGGTAAAATAAACATTTATTTGCAGCAAAGAAATTTTTTGCAACGGAAATAAATATTTACTTGTTTCTAAGATGCGGCATATTGTTTCAAGAGAACACGTAACACAGAGTTGATAAAATATTAGTTGATTCAAAAAACAATTGACTCAAACAGAAAAAGTTCTTCTATCGTTCAACAATCTTGAATTGTTAAAGTACAAAATTTAAGCAGGCCCATTTCTGCAAAAAATATTGAGTGCAATTATAATGATTATAATTCATAATAATATATTTATTTTCATTTTCGCGAAATAGAAAAAAGAATTTTAAGCAAGACCAACTGACTAATGCTTAGGAAGACCGATAAACACCAATCACCACATTTTATCAAATTATATCTATGGTGAAAATGTATAGCTAACTTAAAGACTGGAGAATCCATTTTAATTGTGAGACCATAAACTCTGCGCACTTGGCGGCATAGTTCTGAACTACTCGGTACAAATAAAGAATTTTACTAAAATATTTTTTCGAACGAATGGTGTATGAAGTTATTTCAAAAATATATTTCTTCATTTGAAGAAAATGTTTATTGGGCATAAATCGCTTCACTCTATTTATTAAAAGAAACATATCTTCCTAGTGATTACATTATTTCTTTAGTGAACAAATTCCTTTATTCGACTAATAACATGTTCTATTAGAACAACAGTATCAATCTCCTTATATAAAAGAAATATCGCTTTTACCTAATTAATATTGCTTTCATTTATCTCAATATTTCTTTGATTCAATGAAACCAAAATATCTGTTTCACGCATCAATGAATTACTTATTTAAAATAGAATGTTTTTTAATTCAAAGTATCAAAATCATTGAACTAAAGAAATATTTCTTTGGATGCGAAAGCGAGATTCAAGGAAATTAGGTTCTTAGTTTTACAGATATAAATTCCTTGAGTTAATTATCTCATATTCTGAGACCAAGAAATATTTATTTTCTTTAACGAAATAGCGCCAAAGAAATTATTTCTTTGAATCAATGCACGAGTTTGTTTCTTCTAAACAATATTCACTACAATTAAGTAAACGGTTTTCATGGCTCAAATAAATGGAATCAAAGAAATGCATTTCTTTGGATTCACAATTTTTTTTTGGTTTAAGAACATAAAAAACGGTAAGGCTGCTGGTGTGGACAGTCTTAGCGCTGAAATGATTAAATACGGTGGCGAGTACATTCCTCACAGGCTGTGCGAATTCATAAATTCATGTATCGAGATGGGGAAGTTCCAGACGAGTGGAGAAAAGCGATTATAGTACCAATATACAAAAGGCAGGGAGATGAAAGCAACTGCAATAATTACAGAGGTATCAGCTTATTAAGTACCATAAGTAAAATATACTCAAAAATACTTATCCGCATGGCAATGAAAATAACAGAAGAAAGAATATGGGAAGTCCAAAGTGGATTTATTACACGAAGATAGTGTACGGATCAAATATTTAGCTTAAGCCAGATCACAGAAAAAATCTGAAAGTAAAAAGAAATTTTTCGTGCGTTTGTTGAGCTCGAAAAAGCATTTGACAACGTGGATAGAAGTAAACTTTGGGAAGTCCCCAAAGAGTACGGAGTCAATGGATGGCTCCTACGAAGCACCTAAATAATTTTCTAGGTAAAATATTTTTCAAAAAGGTCAAGGTCATTCTTGAAGTAAATATTAACCAGGAATCCAGTGTTCACCTTGAATTTGACTTTGATCTTGACCTTCAAGGTTATTTCAAGGTCAACTTTGGTTTTCAAGTGGGAACCCCTATTTTTGACAACGGCAATCGAAAGAGCGGGAAATTTTACGTCCAAACATGTACTCAAGTCGTCGGAAGAGCTGCTCAACAGCATGACATAAGTGATTCGTCTGTACACAATGTACTAAAAATAGCGAAATTCCATCCACTAAAAGTGAAACTGGTTCACAATTTAAATGAAGACGATTTCGATCGTCACGTTGAGTTTTCTGAAGACTTTTTATTCATTTATTCATTATTTTATCAAATTTTTTGTGAAGAAAGTTGAAAGTATACTTTGATCGACTTTTTTATCATTCGTGGGTTTGATGCTAGCATAACTAATATTCAATACGCACATTCTTTTAAAATTTTGTACTAAAAATTTTGGTTTTTTACCCTGAAGGTCAATTTCAAGGTCAAATTAAAGATCACCACTGGATTCCTCTTTAAAAGTTACTCCAAGAATGACCTCAACGTTTTTCGTAAACACCTCAGCCGCAGCAGTACAGATTGGACCCGCCCCATACCTGGGTCAAGTATAATAACCTTCAGCTGAAGTTCAAGGTCACCCTTGACTCGTGACCCGAGTTCATGTTTGGACGCGAAATTCTCCCGCTCTTTCGATTGCCGTTGTCAAAAATAGGGGTTCCCAATTAAAAAAACAAAGTTGACCTTGAGATAAACTTGAAGGTTAAGCTCAAGGTCAAATTCAAGGTCACCGATGGATTCCTCGTTAAAAGTTACTCCAAGAATGACCTGGAAGTTCTTCATATAAACTCCTGATCCGCAGCAGTACAGATTGGACCCCCCCATACCTGGGTAAAGCCTGATAACCTTCAGCTGAAGTTCAAGGTCACCCTTGACCGACGACTAAAAATTTCCCGTAAAATTTCCCGCTCTTTCGATTGCCGTTGACAAAAATAGGGGTTCCTTATTGAAAAAACAAAGTTAACCTTGAAACGATCTTGAAGGTTAAGCTCAAGGTCGAATTTAAGGTCACCACTGGATTCCTTGTTAAAAGTTACTTCAAGAATGACCTTGACCTTTTTGAAAAATATTTGACCTAGAAAATTATTTAGGTGTTTCGTTACTTTTGGACACCCTGTATGTAGGTAGCAAAGTGAATGTAAGGGTTAATGGGAAACTGAGTGACTGGTTCGATACTATGCAAGGCGTTAACACTAGAAGCACCGGGCGGGGTTAATTGACCTCTTTCGATTTTTGAAGCGGTAAATCTCCGCATCGGTTGCTTGCAGAGAGATGGCGTTTCGTGAATTTCTATTATTTATAAATAGGAGTATTTGACAATTTTTCGGAGATATTGGATGCGCACTTTAAAAAAATATTGACTTTTTATAGTCTGTTACGGACAGGGGTCAATTGACTCCTATAGCGTTTTGACTGGTATTACATTACTTTTTTCAACTTCTGCGCAGCAGGTCTGATTTATATCGCTTTTATAACGTGTGTGTGATATTTCTAATCCTGAGCACTATTACTGCTCTTCTGTTCAACAGGGAATAGATGATATACTGCCTGCTGGAGTTTGCATTTATGGTCGGTTCTTCTTCTACTCTGCTTCAAAACATTTTCGGACTATCAGTTCTACTACCGGTGTATAACGTTCTACGTTTATATTGAAGCGCTAAGAATAACCACATTTCGACTGTCCCGAAGAATAAGTCACTAACCAATTTTTCCGAAAATAGAGCGTATCAACTGTATTATGCTTCGCTAGCGTGTCGTATTTCCATTTAAAAATACGTAGAGATACGACACTCTAGTGAAGTAAAATATAGTTGATACACTCTGTATACGGAAAACTTTGTTAGTGACTTATTTTTCAATATATCATACTTCTATCATTAACTTTTGACGGTAGAAACTGTTTAAAATCATTATTTGATACCCAACGCAGGTAGGGGCCAATTGACCTCTCATAGTAACCAAAGGTGGCAGAAAATCCCGTTACTTCTAGTGTTAACCCTCAGTTGTCACAAGGGGTATGGCATAGCCGAACGATTTTTTCATCGGTCTGTACTTTTGCAAACATTTCCTTACTCTTTTTTTATAAATATCTCGAAAAACATGCATTTCCGATATTCTATCAAAGATATTCATTTTTTTTAAGGATTAAAAAGAAGTAATTCAAAATTGATATATATGACTCGGAGATATGCGTAAACGAAAACTACACGGGTATGTCCTACCCCTTGTGACAACAACGCAAACTTCCGAGATTTTGGCAACTGAGGGTTAATAAAAAATTGTACCATGTCATGTTTAACAATCACAATAATTACCTTTTATTACTCCAACCATCACACTGTAAACCAAGTACTTTTGCATTTTTCAAACTGCTAAAACCTTTTTTTTCAATGTTCTCATATTCTGCCTGAAGAAGAGGAGTACCTAATTGATATGCCGTAGGTGGTTTCCACGCAGCTTTAAAAACTTTGAAAATTTTTAAAATATGAAGGAGATTATGAGATTTTAAAAGTAACTTTAGAATAATTTTAAAAACTTTAAAGTTCATATTTCGAGGTAACTGAAAAGCCTTTCAGTTATTTTAGAAGCTTCCAATAGATATACCGTTTTTTTTCTGTGTAGATATACAGTTATAATTTTAGTTTTCACGTCAGATTGTAATTTTACTTTTCCATTTTCATGTAATAAATAGATACAAATAGCAAAATATAATGTCTTAGTTTGGTTTAAGAAACACTATAGTAACATAATAACCGGCATGACCGACATAAACTCTAAACGAAACACAACCTATAAATGAACATATAAATAGAATAGAAGGAATAAAATATAAATAATTACCTGAATTATTTTCTTCACGTGAATTACGCTTTGATTAAAATAATTGTTTCACAGTTTCGGCACAGTTTATGCACTTTTTCAAGTGCTCTGCTTGTCGTAAGGCATGCTTTATGTACACCTGCTCACACTATTTGCACTTGATAGAAGCAATTGAAAGTTTGAACCGTTACGAAAAAATATTTTTAAATTCTCATAAATTCTCAAAGAGCACATTCATCAAAGAAATTCTCGGTAATTTTCCCGTGCTCGCAGATATATTCTCTTGTCAAATAAACTCTTAAGAACTCTATCTAGCTGTTGTGTATCGATATAGATTTTGGGGGTTTAGAGCCCTCAAAATATATACGTTTAGTTACACAAAGTGTATCTCGGAAACTAGTATGTTCGTTCAAATTCAAATAAGAATTTAAAGTTGAACTAATAACTGTAACTTAAAAATAAAGATAAGGAACAATTCAGAAGAAATACTCGTTATTTAATAATCTATCTCTGCCCTGAAATAATAGAAAGAATTAGAATTATGGATTTAATTCGATATCAGGGAAATACTTATAAACTACTACGTAATAAGAAATAGGTTAGATTCTTAGCATTCCTGAGAATGACTTATTGATCTATTTTTAGTACCAGAACGTGCCTTAGAACAGCTTTTGACAGGAAATCGTATTGTAAACATCCGGTCACAATTTGGACTTTGGACCAAAGTTGTTTAGAAATGTCAATCAACGAATGAATCATTGCGTCTTAAATCTAATAGGCGGAGCCATGCGACCTAATTTCTAAACGACGAGCTTCGTGGAGCCTTTTCCGAAGAATCCGACCTCTGGACTATCAATTGTAGTGTCTAGAATGCAGAGAGAGCTTTGGCAGAGGCAAACCGTAAAAAAACCAAGGGTTGATCATAAGACCAAAAGACGAATGCATCAACTCAGAACAAAGATAGGCTGGGCAAGGCAGTACGCGTCCCGCATTCAGTGTGTCACTGACTACATAACATCTGGCAGGACTTTCACTGCAAAGGTTCTACAGTTCGCGTGCGAACTGCGGATCCGTCGGCCGACACAGAGGAGGTCGAGACTTTCTGGAGAGAAGTCTAAGAATTCCAGCATCCACTGAAAGAAAACTCAAAAAATATAAATAGCTGCAATGAGCTGTGCAGTGCCCTCATGACACCTGAGGAGGAATGCCCACTTATCACTACCCAGGAGGTGAAAAAAGTATTAAGAGGCATGAAGAACTATTCCGCTCAGGGACCAGATGGTATCAAGACCTCCTGATGGGAGAAGTTTCCTTTAACTCATCAGCACCTGGCCCACATCTTCACCTCATATCTAAAGTCGTAAGAGCCCATTTCGGAGCGGTTGATGGAAGGGCGCACAGTGCTCCTGCTGGAGACGGACAACTTAGCTGACCCTAAGATTTACAGGCCAATAACTTGTCTGAACACACTGTATAAGATCCTCACAGCTATCCTAAATGATAGAATTGTTTGGACAATTGGAACTGTGTGGCGAGAGATGCAGCAACAACACGGCTCAAAGGCGTTACCTATCGATGGCCTGGATCTAGATCTAAACATTGCCAAAGAGTACACTCAAGAGATTGGAATGGAGTTCGGTTTAGAAAAATGCGCTCAGGTTTATTTAAAGAAAGGAAAACTTAATTGCATCCCGGAAGACCCTAAGCTCGTCGACAGAAGCGCTATACGACACCTTGGCGCTGGAGAGACCTATACATACCTGGGCGTGCCACAGAGCCGA
>JAABKJ010001754.1:0-19828 GCA_011634705.1 Andricus grossulariae
AAATATATATTTTTTAGAGAGGAAATTTCTAGATGAATTATAAAAAAGTATATTATAAGGCTAATTATTAAGGTTTATATATTATTTTTACCATTATTAATTAAATAATATCAATAAATGTTTAAAATTTGTAACAATTACAATTGTTTATAACATGAATTAATTACATTAGCAAAATAAAAAATAGAAAAATATGAATAGAATTCAAACTGTTTTCAAAAAACTCATCTTTAGATTCAATTTTCCTACTATTAAATTACATTTTTCATTAATTTTTGTTTATTACTAATTACAGCTGCTCTTATTGTTATTGAAAACTATGTTCTTATCTTATACTCATAAAAAGTATCAAGCTTTAAACGAATTTTAGTATTTTTGCTATACATAACAATGCAAAAACGGGCAAACCTGATCGAAGCGCTATCTGTTTGATTTAATTGAACTACGATACCCCTCCGGATGCTAAGAGAACAGAAAGAGTGGGGGCGATGCATAGGGCTGCTTCGCACTTTTCGGCATTTCTCAGACGATGGGCGTCGGTAATTGATGAAGTTAGAGAATGTTCAAAATGAGTTACCCCCGAAGTTACAATTACAGGAACTGCATATTTAATAAATATGCAGTTAAATATTATTTATTTACCACTCGCATATTGCATGTTTTTTATATAATTATTCTTCTGATTCATAATTATTAGTAAGTAGTTATACAATAATAATAAAATAAATAATAAAAATAATACACTAACGGCCAAAAGTTTGAGTTCACCTCGTATTTGATCACTGATTAAGTTCTTTAAATTTTAATTATGACAGAGCTAAAAATTTTTCTCTTTAAAATGTTGAATCCTCTCAAAATTCAAAATTGTGTATGAAATGAGCACAGGATAAAGCCAATTTGTCCATTTTTTAAGTTGATATTGCAAAAATAGTGTAAACTTCTAATGTTTACTCAAACTTTAGGTAATACATCCAAAATTATCAACATGTTGTAATGTTTTAGGCTAATTTTAATGCTATTTTTCCGCAGTATCGCCACAGGTTATCAGCATGAATCTAAAAAAGAATCTTATTACAATGCATAAGAGCTTAAATGTGTAATAAAAAATTGGAAATAATTGAAAAGATATTATATGTGGGCAAATCAAGATAAAAATTAAATAAATATATATTTTGAGGGACCATTTTTCAAAAACGTCATGATTATATATGATTCATATATTTACAAAAATATTTTTCTTATCAGAAAGAATATTTAAATTATTTCAACTCTTTTGTTACAACTTTAAGTTCTTGCACTGTGATGGAAAAATGTTTCAGATTTATGCTCATAAGCTTTTGCGATACTGTGGAAAAATAGCTTAAAAATGAACCTAAGAACATTACAAAATGTTTATGATTTCGGATATTACCTAAAATTTAAGAAAACATTAGAAATTTACACAATTTTTGCAATATCTACTTAAGAAATAGACAAATTGGCTTTATCCTGGTCTAATTTTATAAAGAATTTTGGGAGCATTCAACTCTTTAGAAAGAAAAAAAATTAGCTCTGACATAATTAAAATTAGAGAACTTAATCAATCATTAAAAAAGAGGCGAACGTAATCTTTTGACCGGTAGTGTATATTGTTAATTATAATACCTTACATTTTGTTTTAAAATACTAAAAATCAGTAAATATAACATGTATATGTTAGACAGTTACAAAATGTATTAATTCATAGAATCTGTAGCTGATATAAATATATATTTTTACTGATTTATAGTGTTTCAAAACAGAATTTAAGATATCATACGTAGTGGCATTGTTTGATAGAAAAAAGATTAATTTTATAAAAATGCTTGAACATTTCAAAAAATTTTTATTCATAGCTTGTTGCAATATTTTTTTAATTGTACGATTTAAATAAATGGTGGCTCTCTTGTCTTGAAATTAGAATCACATAGTTTAAAAAATATAACTAAAGTATAAAAACAAAATACTGCATTAAATTATACAATAATTATTCAAATAAAATAGAAGAAAACAGTTATATAAGTACTAAATATTTAAATGTAACATGCACTACTGCAAATTCCTAAATATTAAACTGCAAACGGTTCTGCAAACTAGTCTTAAGTTTAAGAGATATATGCTGCTGCCAGGCCGCCCATATTTAAGTAAGACCTTTTAAAGTTTAAACCCCGTATACCTGGTTATAACTAATCAATTTTAGGAATTTCCTCCTTTTGCGGTCTATTTCTATTGTAAGAAAACCCGATGCGTAGAATGAATGGCTGGGTAGCTGCGAGCCGAAAGTCACGAAAATAGAATTCGCATATTATTACAGTTAAAACATTCAAATCTGTTGAAGAATGATCTAAAAAAGTTTTAAGACATTTTTTTATTATTATTTCACAGGATTTCACTGAATATTAGAAAAAGTTGAAGTTAATTTAAAAGATATTCAGAACTTTTACAAGTTTGGAAGAAACTAGAAAATATTTTATAAAGTTTCGGAAATCTTTTCAAATTTCAAAATATTTTTAATCTCTCAAAAATTCTAAAATTCAGGAATATCTTTTAAAATTATATTAATTTGTCGTAACATTTTTAAAAACATTTTGCTAAATAAAAAAAACTGTCTTAAAATCTTCCAGTGTCTTTTTTGTTTCTAAATTTTTTTCTGAATCTTCAAAAATCGTAATTTTGTCAGAAAATTGTTGACATTTTTTCAAATTTTTAAATATTTTTGAGTCTTTTTAAGAACTCAAAACCTTCTAGCTAAATATCTTTAAAAATTATTTGAATTCTTCTTATATATATATTTTTTTTTTGATTCGCGTGATTAAAGTAATTACCTGGCAATCTTCAGAATTCTTTTCGACAATGTTAAACAACTTATTTAATGTATTGAAATCTTTTTAAATATTCTCTTTAAATTAATTTTTTTTTAATAAAAAAGCGTTTCAAATTTTCCCATGAATCTTAAGAACAAATTTTTATTCTGTTAACACATTTCAAAATTCTTAAAACGTTTTCAAATTTTTTTCTAAATCTTCAACAGTCTGCAGTTTGTCAAAAAATGTTGAAGAACATAAACAACCGTATTATTCATTTAAAGAATATATGAAATCTTTTTAAAAATCTTTATTAAAATCCATCTGGGTTCCTAAAAAAGTATTTGTTTTTAAATTCATTAACTGCGTACTCTATTTTTTCCCTGTACAGCTGTTTCAATTACCGTTATTGAATATTCAAATAAAAGTAATTGAAATTTCAAACACATGTGTTTGAATTTTCAAATACATGTAATTGAAATTTCAATTACGGTAATTGCATAAAACTTCACACGGATGTAATTGAAAATTCAAGCAGATATTTCTAACAGTGTAAGGTATTGAATATGCTATTAAGAATGCATAAACCCATCCTGTATTTATGGTAAATTTGATAATATTGTATAACCATGTTAGATTGTTTCTCCTGTGTGATACTAATTGAATTTTTCTTCTATCTCTGGTGTCTTCCAAATGCACCATTTGTCTAATTATTGAGAAATAACCTGAAATGGATTTATTATGCTTTGTTTGCTTATCCTACAAATATCATCATTATCTTGTGAATTATTCATTGCGGAAGAATATAACATTTTGGTTTTATCAGTGCACAAAACTTTTGTATCGTGAATATGAGACTTTATAATATCTAATAAAAAAAAGCAAACGAAAAAATAGTTTGTCGACACTTCACTTAATTGTCCAAGACTTTGGGATACGCCAAAAATGTCTATAAATTTCTCATAACGTTGGTTACAAGGTTTAAGACAATCCTAGAAGTAATGAAAACAGTCCGCGAATTATTCTATAACTTGAGATGGTGGACAGATATTTTTAAATTCATGAAATAAGTCACGGATCGAAGGAAATATGGAGATCAAGTAATTCAGATTTCTTTGAGTGAAAAAGAATTTATTTCAGATAAATAATTATTCATCAAATCGAAAAAAATATTAACAATCTTCGAATAATTAACTCTAGCAAGTATTTGTTCGAACAAAGCAAAACTTGTTGAAAATAAATTCATATGCATTTTGTTGCAATAGTTATTTTTCAAATCAAACATTTTGGCATATTTGTTTCAATTATGTATGTATTTTAATGGAAACAAGGTTTGTTTGAATGAAATGTTCATAAAAGCCATTGGGGAAAACGTTTATTTGGTTCATAACAAATAAATGGATTATCCTAAATAGATATTTTTTCCACAGTAAATTTGTGATTTGTAACAATAGAAATTATTTTTCAATGTTACAACTTATACCACAAATTTTTACCATAGATAAAGTTGATACTACTATGCTTCCTGTGTTCTCAGCATCAGCACTGACTATGCTTGAAATATTTTGAGAATTTTCGTTTACACTGTCAAAATAATAAATTTCACTGATGAAGAAATATTACCCTGAAAGTATAATTATGTTATTTGAAATTCAACTATTATAATTATTTAAGCTATTCAGAATACAGGCTCAAATTGTTAATTTTATATTTGAAAAGTCTTAAGTATAGTTACAAATCGATTTATTAACGTGGATTCCAAATTACAATAAATAATTATCACTATCCTTGGGTCATATTTTTTGTATCAAATGGTCAGTAACTCTCTTGGGTGCCCTTAATTATAAGAAATATTTTGGCCCATTTGAAAATTTTGTCGTTTTCGAAAATCTCTTTGTGCAAACTAGTCCACTTTTTGGTAATTACTCTTATCTAGTAATATAAAAGTAATACCACCCATCAAATGAAAAAAAATTTAACAAACCTACTTTACTTCTCACTAAAGAATTTCAATTTAAAATCTAGGTTAAAAAAATGTGAAAAACCTTTAATTTAAACAAAAAATGGGAAAATGAAAAGGATAGGTTGACAACTTGAACTGATTAAACGATTTATTCTGATCCCTTGAATATTCAAATATCAAACTTATTCATTATTGTCATGAATTAATTTTTTATTGAAAATTCATATTCTCGGGTTGAAGATTCAACTGTTTTGTGGAAAATTTAGTCTTTTTGTCTTTAAAATTAAACATGTCTCACATGGAAGAAAAATTTTGAATATGTTTAAAGGTTTGCAAATCCAAAATTACTTCCATGAACACGTGGGGAGAACTAAGTTTCTAATTTTTCATAAATTACGTTTCATCTTAGGGATAAAGATAAAAAAAACGTTGAAAATGTTTAAAAAGTAATTTCGATTCCTCAAATCAATTTTCTTCTGAAAAAAAAAATATATCTCTGTTCCTATGATTTGAAAAATGGTCCTCGATTTTTATTTAGCCTAGACTGAGTTATTTCAAGGTCTGCATTATTCGAAGAAAAGCGGAAAAAGAAATTGTTTACACTACTCCAGAAAATAATTTAATACATTATACTGAGAATGATGATAAATTTGACCATTATTGCAGATTCATTATTATTTCTTCACCTTCATCAAAGCGTACAAATAAACATAATTCACAAAAAGCTTAAACAATTTTTCGTTTACATATTTTATTTTTGCTATTTTTCGAAAGATTGAAATATTTCTATGTTCTACTTTGCTCTTTGAGAATATTCTTATATGTTTGAACAAATCAAAATGGTTTAAAATATTCAAATTTGTTCAGACATCTACAAGTATTCATAATAAACAAATTAGTACTTCAAAATATTAAAATTTGTCGAAAATTTAGTGAGATAATATGTTTTTCCTGCTTTTTTTAGGTAAAATGTATACTTGAACAAATGCGTATTATTTAAATAATTGTAGAATTATTCGAACAAATTATTTTATTGTTATTATTAAATAAATAACTCATAAAATTGACAAAATATGTTCCTTTCGCGAGTTAACTGAAAAAAACAAACAAATATTTAAACAAATTAATATTGTATGAACAATTGGATATTAGTTAACGAACGACCGGGTATTCTCAAATTGCCGATTGATGATTGTTTATTTTCAAGAAAACTTTTGAAAAGCGCCAATAAACCGCAATATTACGTAAAATTCAAACTGGTCACTTATGGGGTTTTTTGGGGACCCATAGGAGTGGCCTCAAATTATTCAACCTCAAAATTTATGATTCATTCTTATTCTCTGAGAAATTCTAAACAATATTCTGAAACACGGAATCATTTGTAACATATTATTGCGTTCAAACATTAGATTTACAAAAAGCTGACTTTTTCTCCTGTTAAATCAATGGGAAACTTCACGGTCTTTGCGCCACCCCTAAATATTAACCGATTTCGCTCAAATTGAGAGATTTTTTTGGATCTCGCATAGTTCTACTGAAGGATATACATATGTTTTCCAATAACAATTTTCACGATCAAAACAAAAATGATGAATTTTATAGGAAAATGATTCAAAGAAAGTTTATAAATATTTCTGTAATGAATAATTTTTCTCGAATAAACCGAAAAATATGTTCCTTATAAAAAAAATGGTTTTCACTAAATTTGTAGACTTTTTTGAGATAAACAACTTTACTCTCTAACCTTTTTTTTCCATATCTCATAATTTTGCTGCAAAATGTAATTTTTTATTAAAAAAAAAAATTCACGATCAAAACAAAAAATCTTATAAAAAAAATGGTCTGAAGTGAGTTTGAAGACCTTTTTGAGATGAACAATTGTACTTTCTAACATTTTTTTTGCATCTCATATCCTTGCTGTAAAATGGATTTTTTTTATTTTTAACACCTTTTTCACGATTGAAACAAAAAATATGCGTCTTATAAAAAAATGGTCTGAAGTGAATTTGTTGATCTTTTTGAAGTGAAAAATTCTTACTCTTTAACAAATTTTTCGTATTTCATATAGTCTTGCTGCAAAATAAATTCTTTATTATTAATAAAATTGTTCACGATTAATACAAAAAATATGCTAATTCCTTCGAAAGTTATCGCGTATACAGGCAACGAAGACAGACCGACACCGAAGTAAAATCCATTTTTTCTCAATCAGTGAGACTGTAAAAATTACGTTTTTAGACAAACCATAAAAGCTTTGAAAGAAAGGAATAGACCCGATTTGCTCACTCAAAAAATAGCTACAAATTCGTCACAAATAATTGTGTGATAAGAAGCGTAATTTTTCTTTTGATCGTAAAAAATAACATCAAAAATAAATTTTTTTGTTTGAAAAACGACAGAAGGTACGAAAAAAAGTAATAGACAAAAGTTGTTCAACCAAAAAAGATCTACAAATTTGTTATGAACTTTTTTTATAAAAATAAATTCGAAACAAAAATAAATAACTTTTTGGGAAAACATCACAAGCTACAATAACATTCTATTTAATAAAATGTTTTGCCGAAATTATATCTACAAACTTTCAGATGCGAATTTTTTGTTTAAATCGTGAACAATGACATTAAAAATAAACAAATTGAATTTATGGAAAAACGACACAAGTTGCAATAAAATGTTTCATAACAAAATTGCTTGTTCTATAGGAAGCGCATTTTTTTCATCATAAAAACAAGACGCGCCCTGAACGCGCTCAAACTTGCGAGCCGAGCGCGCAGTACGGGATGGGAATGTGCCTGAGTAGCGGTCAGATTTTTTCGTATTAGTTATAATCATTCGCAAAATCTTAATTTTAAATTATTTCACTGCGGTGTTCTGAATATTTGTCATCCTAGCTCGAAAAAGAACAACCTTTTATTTGCAAAACCTGTAAATTCCTGTAGATTCTTGTGGTTTTTTTTTTGTTGTATATTCTTGTAGAAACTTAAAACTACCATAAAATATAACAATGTGCAATAATAATTAGGAAAATATTTAGAGGTCGCTTATCACAAATTTATCTGCTTTTATAGAAAAATCCATTTTTCCCGATAACGGCAGATCATAACGCAAAATTAAATACAATAAAAAAGACGCGGCTCAATAAAATAAATTTAAATTTCGTTCAATTTTTTTCATTTGGTTATTCATATTTGAGGAGATGTGCGAAAAAATTTATTATAAATAAGAACTAATCTTCTATTCCACTGACTCGAATATCTGTATTGCGAATCTAAATTATTTTCAGATTTTTGTGGAAAGCGGTTCATATAAACATTCCAAATTACTATTTTTAAAAAAATTGATTTGTCTGATTTTCTTTTAGAAACATTAAAATAATTTGGATGTATTATATACCTCACAGTAACAGGAAACGACTAACGCTTCTTCATTTTCACTTTTGCAAACACTATGCACATCAACCCAATTACGCAGAAAAAAATACCACCGTGATTCTCCTCACGTGTCTTGTGATAAAAAAATGGTTTAAAGCAAATTTTCAGATCTAATTCAGAAACAATTTTGTTAATTAATATTTTATTGTACCTTGTATCTTTTCGTCAAAAAATTTAACTTGTTTATTTGAAATGTCATTTTTTACGATTAAAACAAAAACTAGGCATCTTAGCAAAAAAGAATGAATTACGAATTTGTGTCGTTTGTCAAAAAATTTTATTTCTTAATTTTCAGTGTCGTTTTTTACGAATACAACAAAAACTGAGCGTTAAATCAAAACTTGATTAATAATGAATGAGATATAAAATTTTTAAAATCATGCAATTGTGCTCCCTAATGCAACTTTTAAGCTGCCACTATTTACAAAGCATTTCGTTTTATTTTATTCCTGTACCTGTTCAAAAATAGTAATCAATTGGTTTTCACACCTTCTCATTCATCGCCCTGTAAAATTGGTTCTGAAATGATGTATTGTTTTTAAATACGCAGTTCCTTGAAATTATACAAATTTCTAACCCAAAATGTGAATAAAATTAACTAAAAATGACTTGGGTATGCACTAGAACAACTTGGACATGTTCGTTTTATTTCCCGCACACGTTTTACTACTTCGGTTCAAATCCGGAATGAGGCAGATTTTGTTCTTGTTTTTCAAAATTTATGTGTCCGAAGTAATCGCTTTATTATCGAAATTTACATTAGATAAAAATTTAAAAACTCGGACGTTATCATCTATTAATGGTTATAACATCTTCGAAATATTAATAAAATTTAAAATTTACACAATTTACGAAGGTCATTATTTAGAAAATTATTATCACTTGCTGCTTGTTCTAGAAATGATGTAGAAAATTCGAGTTTTTTAAAATCTCTTTCATTATGTCACTCCTTATCAGTACTTTCTTGTCTCAATGAAATCGATCAGAAAACAACTATTTATAACGAAAATTATGGTATCAGTTCTGAGATAAAATGATACTGAATACTTATTGACACACATAGTGTCATAGATTCGAAAAAACTATAATTTTCTACACAATTGGTTTAATGAAATTTCAACAAAATAGTTAAACTTTTGAGCACGTGGATCTTCAAATAATAAAATTTCTTTTTGGATATAGTATTTCAACACCTTCAAAAAGTCGATTTTTTTCAAATAAGTCGAAAAAGTCATACGATCCTAGCCCTGAACTGTTTCCCAACGATTTTTCTTTTCAATTGGTTTATATACTTTTTGTATAATTTTATATCAATTAAATTAATTTTGTCTTTAAAAAACATTAATTCCTAATGTTTGAACAGGATTTTGACTACAGTGAAGTTTATTGTGATTTTAATTTAAAAGTAAACTAAGGTACGAATCTTTTTAAATCTTATGAGTTCAAGTGGGTCATTGTCCTTCACTCACACTTATTGCGTGTATACTTTTATATAATTTATCGTGAAAACCTTAAAAACTGCAAGATTTTATTCGTTTTTGGTGAGAATGTTTGATTTGATTTGGAGACTACAAAATAAAGCACACATATTTCATCATGTTATTGCTTGTTCTTTATTTCACATTGACTTTCCTCTGTAGTTTCAAATGATTGAAGGAATTTTCCTTTTTATCCATTTTTTTATTACATACATAGTTTATAACCAATTAAGACCAATACTTTTGATATACAAATTTAATAATTATATCACGAAAGGACAACCTTAAAACTAATAACGTCGTCGTCTCACATATATGTGAGATAACGACTACTTACGTATATATTTCTACTCTGATGATGCAATAGAATATTCTTTAGTCACATTTGTTAACCCACTTATTCACTGAATCATTAATCAGTTTTTCCTCTACATTGAGAAAATGAGGATGGTCTATACTTTTGTTTTCACTCTGGTGGTCATGTTTATTTCTAGTGGTGAATATACTAATCTATCTTTTTTATTATATTTTATATAATACATGCATGAATACGGCCATTTCTCAGGCATGTGGAGCGAACATAAAGTCTCCCTTTCCAGCTTATATTCATATAATGGCCATTCGTATATTTATGTCGTCAAAAATTATGACGTCATAGTAGTGTTGCCGCTGAGCAAGAAATCTCGAGGAACGAGACGGGACGAGAGTAGACATACCTGCTGTCTCGGTATTCCACGTCTCGTTTTGCAGAGCGGACAGCTCGCGGGAGCGTTATTTTGCCACTCTGAAGCGCTAATGCTAATTATCGTTCTTCAATGAATAGTTAGAGCCGAAATCTAATCACATATCATAGTAGTAAGTAGATTTTCAGGAAATTTGTAGTTCAAAGAATCAAAAAAATATTAAAATATTTGAAATGTTTGTGAATTCCTTCGACTGTTTTAAAGCATGCAAAATCTATGCGGAATTTTGAAATTTCTGTGAATTATTTTGAAATCTCTTGACATTTTAGCAAAATCTCAGGAATCTTCGTGAAATCTTTTTCAAATCCTTGATAATAATTTAAGAATATTTGAAATTTTTGGAAAATCTTTGAATATTTGGAAATCTTTTAAAATTTTTTTATATTGATTAATATCTTGCGGTTGGGCGAAGTTGAAATGAAAAAAAATCATTTTTTAATCGCAATTTTGGAAAGAACATAAATGCTACTTTTGTTTTCTAATCTGCATAATATGATTAATTTTCACAATTTTTTCAGATTTTTTTTGAGTTTCCGAAGAAAAAATTAATTTTTGTATAAGCACATGAAAATTAAAACAAGTCTAGGAGCACTGCGCATAATTTTTTTTCAGCATAAAAAAGCTTTATTATGTTTAACACGTACTTCCGAAAAATTTTAGAATATCAGATCATTAAAAACGACGACTCGCTGAATTTTCCAAATGCACTCGTCATTCTCAATGATCCAACTTTTTCAATGTTTTGGAACCGTAAGATATACACGCCATGAGGGACCCGAAAGGAAACTTTTCAGTGCCAAGGCATTTCCGAATAATAAAATTTTATACATGCATGAATATAGAAATATACATACATGAATATTTAAATTCAAATACATAAATGTACAAAAATGCATACATGTATTTCGTAGGGGTGAGTGATGAAATCGATTGTTTGCTGATCATATGAGCTTATATGAGTCTTATTTCTGACTCATTTATCACTTATTGTACGCTTAAATTTCATAAAATTAAAACAATATGTAGTAGGCAAGGGATTTAAGTAGAAACGCACTTTCGATTTTTTAAATGTCCCGACAAATATATTCTATTTACGAAAGGTAGACATTAGACTCCCCAATATATTATTATAATATTTCGAATTTGACTATTCATTAAAGGATGCTGATTAGCATCAGCGCGTCAGAGTGGCAAAATAATGCTCCCGCAAGCTGTCCGCTCCACTAGCGAACACCTCTCGCATTTCTCGGAAAAACCGAGGTTAGAAAGAGGAAGGATGAGACGGAATGAGGAAGAATGTGACGAGAAAATCGGAAAATTTGGCCCGAGAAAACGAGACGGAACTGAGAAATGAACGAGGCGAAAGTGAGAACAGCTCGATATTCCTCGTCTCGGACAACATCACGATATAATGGCCATTACATGGCAACGGTATTAAAAAGCGGCTCTTAGGGTCGACTCCTACAGCTCTCACTGAAGACATACATGTACCAATAATTTCGCTCTTCTTCCCCTTTGTGCATAATATACTATCAAGCTTTGAAAAAAGAAGTAACTTTCTAGCGATAAAATAGAATTTCCAACCAAATAGTTGAATGTTCAACATGCAAAGACGAATTTATTCGAGGATAGTTGAAATATCAAACTGAATAGCTCAATTTCGAACAACAAGATCATTTTTCACTAATGAAGATGCAGTTTCGGCCAGATAGTAGAACAGAAAGAAACTGATTATTCACCAAACAGTTGGTCTTACGAACAAAGAGTTGAATTTGCAATAAAGGGAGAAAAATTTTGGTACTAAAATTATCTACAAGTGACGAAGGTGCATTAATAATCGGACTTATGTTCTTTTGATTTTAAAAGAATTTCATGAGGTTCAAAAGAACTCAAGGTGATTCTTAGCGTATTGAGAATAAATTTAAAAAATGAAAACAAAACAACGAGTTGTGTTAAATTCAATCACAGTGAGCCTCAAAATTCTTAACCTAACATTTTTATGGCACAACTTTTCTTTACAGAATCCTTTACTTATGGTTTTGAAGTATTTTATACCAAAAACAAGAATAAAATATCAAGCTCCTTTTGAAGTTCGTTTCACGAGAAACATGAATCCTCTATTTCTTCTTGCAGGGCTGAGTTCACAGTCAAGCAGAGATTGCCTTGACACTCCCCGCTCGGTTCACTGTCGCTCTTCTGGTTCTCGTCGTATACTTCAGGCTCCTGAGGAGCATCCCGTTCGTGCCAGGGACATGTCGCCTCCTGGTAGGCCTCCTTCTCCTAAAGTACTTGGATACACACTTGAACAACTTGGATACTTTCGGCTTATTTCCCGCAAAAATCAGAATCTACGATTCGAATTTCGAAAATACGTTTTTCCTAATGATTATCCAATTAGATTGCGAAAAGAAAACAATAAATATATTCCCGTGCCGAACAAAGAACATATCGTATTATCAGAATCCAATGGTGACATTTTTGCAATATTAGAGTTTAGCGGGATTCTTCGTGGAATATATGCGACAACTACATCTAAATCAAGAATCAAAGTGAATATGATAAGCGGAAACGTTAATAATTTGACCCCAGATGAAATGCGAGATTGTCCGGTCGGCTCAAATAACCCAATCTTTCCGGAAAATTTCATAAAAGCTTCAGCAACTAACGATTCACTGAAGTTAGAATGGAATCCTAATAGTAAACGCAACCCTGGTTCTTCTTCTTCTGACAGACAACATTCACCTGACCGCACTTCTCCTGACAAGCCTCCTATTCATTCCGAAACCAGGTCGCCTCCTGAGTGGCCGCCTTCACATAAAGTACTTGGATACGCACTTGGACAACTTGGATACATTCGGCTTATTCCCCGCACAAATCAGAACCTACGATTCGAATTTCGAAAATACGTTTTTCCTGCTGGTAAACCAATCAGATTACGAACAGAAGTGCAGAGCTATATTTCCGTTCCAGCCCAAGAACAGATTGTAGTATCAACATCTAATGGTGACATTTTTGCAATATTAGAGCATAGCGGGGTTCTTCGTGGAATATATTCGACAAATAGAGTTCATTCGAGAATAAAAATAAATATAATAAGCGGCGAAGTTGATATTTTGACCCCAGATGAAGTGCGATATTCTCCAGTCGGCCTACGTCGCCCAATCTTTCCTTACAATTATATTAAAGCTTTAGCAAATGAGGATTCACTACAGTCTGAATGGAATACTGATAGCGAACGTAACTCCGGATCTTTATCTTCTGACAGAAAACATTCACCAGAACGGACTTCACCTCAGGTGCCTGCTCTTCGTACCAGATCCAGGTCTTCTCCGGGAAGGCCTATTTCTGTTCAAGTACTTGGATGTGCAATAGAAGAACTTGGCTATGTTCGGCTTATTCCTTGCACAAACCAGAACCATCTATTTGAATTTCGAAGATTCATTTTTCCTGCCTATAAACCAATCCAAATGCAAATAGATCATACGAACTATGTGTTCGGAACAAACCAAGAATATATTGTATTATCAACATCCAGTGGTGACGTTTTTGCAATATTGGATTATAGCGGGACTCTTCATGGAATATACAGAACAGATGGAAATAATTTGCGAATAAAAATAAATATAATGAGCGGCGCAGTCGATAATTTGACTGCAGATGAAATTAGGTGTTGTCCAGTAGGCAAAAATCACCCAATCCTTCCAAACGGTTTTATTAAAGTTTTTGCAAATTACGATTCACTAGAATCCGAATACAATCTGAATGGCAAAAGCAATCCCGGTTCTTCTTCTGTCGCCAGACAAAATGCTCCTGCCCGGACTTCTCCTCAGTAGCCTTCTCTTCATGATATATCCAATTCTTCTACGGATAGGACACCTTTTCATGAAATACTAGGATATGCACTTGGACAACTTGGATATATTCGGCTTATTCTCGAGCTAAATCCGAACTGGCAATTCGAATTTCAAAGATAATATTTTTCCGCCTATAAAGAAATTCGACTGCTTGTAGGAAATTGTAAATTTGTATTATGCCAACAGATGGAACGCAGGAATGTTATGTGAGGCAGATATTACCCAATCTTCCCACAACTTTCAATGAAAGTTGTTGCGAATTGCTATTCACTGGAGACTGTGTGTAATTAATTCAATGAAAAAATTGTAAAATGAGAAATAAGAATCCTTTTTGCCTGAAGTTGGATCAAAATTAAATTAAAAAATTGAAACATCATTGTATTTTTACTTTGAATTTTCGTTTGAAACGTTATTCTTGAAATTTTTTCATGTCAATGCAAATAACCAACTTTCACGTAAAAGATGATGATTTTCAATATTAAAAACCTGTGAAAGAGCTCTCATTACTATATTGTAACGGCGGTTGAAGTTGTCAAATTAATCTTAATTATTTGTTCAATTTTGTGGGATCGTCATCACCATCTTATTAATTCAGGATGTTTCCTTTTTCGGCTTCCCTGTTATTGTTTTATTTCAAGGATGAAAAGTGTTTTCTTTGAATAACTGACGCACTGACTCTAGTTTTGATTTGAATGTATTCGAATTGAAGGAAATGTAATAGAAAAAATTGTATAATAAAAACGGATTTAAAAACAAGCGATTTCATATTTGACTTGCCCTAACTTATAGCTACTGCCACACTTTATTCGCCTGGGGAATGAAGGAGTGAGCAAGGATTAAATTTATCGCTTTTGGGAAAGGATGTAACTTGTCCAGTTCACATCTTTCCCTGGGCCCTTGCACTTGGTTGACAACTGCACTGGGACCAATTCGCCGTTTCTATTCTAGGTTCAGTAAGCTGATTCGCAGAATCTAAACATTCTTGACGGTGTAAGACGATCTACGCTGGTTTCGAATGTAAATGGCTATACGTCTGTACGCCTTTATGTCACTTAAATTCGCGCTCTGTCTGCCGTCGACTAAAGATCCAAAAGTGTCATACGTTCGTCTAGTCCAGTCATCTGGTAGAACAGATCAATTGCCAAACTGTTTTTTTTTCGGAAACAGTTACAAAAGTTACTTTTGAGTGGACGAATTATTCCCATTGCATTTTAAAGCCAAGTGTCTAACAGAAAAAAGAAAGAGAACAAAATAATGAAAAAATTTTGTTAACAAAAAATCCGCTATTTTTTTAGGTTTCGAGTCAGGATATATTGAAAAAACCCACTTTTTTAGATTTTCAGCGAAAAATTACTAAGTTTAAAAAAACACTGAGTTTCAAAAAACAAAAAGCTCCTAATTCCTACACGGAAAAGTGTTTGACAGGTGAGTAAAAGTAGACTCAATTTGCTGTGATTTCAAGAAAAGAACAATGTTCTACCTATAATAGGTCATAAGTCATGACCCTTAAAGTTGGCCATTTTTTCCTGTTTTTACGGACAGAAAAGTGGAGTTCAGTTTTTTCAAAATGAATCAAGTCACGTTTAGTTTGAAGTCATGATGTCAGAGGATAAAATAGAGTCTATAAAATTCTGCGTACGTCTGAAAATAGTCTTTTAGACCTATTAGGGCTATGCACAGGAAAGAAGGTATTTCCAAAAAACACAACTTTTTATTTTCTGGTCAAAAATGCAAAAGAAAACATTAAATTTTTTGAAGCTTGCAATTCCCAAAATAATAGGTCGTGAAGACTTTTTTTTTAAATGTATACAGTATTTTATAGACTCTATTCTATCCTCTGGCATCTTCAATGGAAACTAAATCTGACTCGATTTATTTTGAAAAAACTGAAATCCACTTTGTTGCCCGTGAAAATAGGCAAAGATGGCTAAATTTGAGGGTTCATAACTTAGAACCAATTCAGGGTAGGACATTGTTCTTTTTTGGAAATCACAGCGAATTGAGTCTACTTTAACTCACCTGAAGAACGCTTTTCCCTGTAGTGATTAGGTGCACAGGTACACAGTGTTTTTTGAAACTTAGTGATTTTTCGCTGAAAATCCAAAAAAGTGGGTTTTTTTCAATATATCCTCACTCGCAACCTATAAAAGATAGCGGATTATTTTATGAAAAAAATTTTCTCATAATTTTGTCCTTTTTCTTTTTTTTATTGGACAGTTTGCTCTAAAATGCAAAAGTAATCATTCGTTCACGCAAAAGTAACTTTTGGAACTTTTTTCGAAAAAAAAACCAGTTTGGCAATTTCACTCATTATTTCGAAATAATGCCTGGACTAGTCCATGAATCTGTCCATGTGGGTCAATTAAATTTTTCAAATTAGGTCCGATGAGGCCATCATTCGATTCCGCCTCAGTTCGTCTGAATTTGGTAGAAATGCATGTCCGTTGGTGCAGTTTGAAGGGCGACGTCCATTGATAATCAATAGAAAATAAGGGTTCTGGTCGGACGATCGTCTGAGAAGGTCGTTCCTGGCCAATTTATAACTTTATTTGTTAATAAAGCCTCGGCCCAGCTCAGGTCCGCGTCGAGTGCAAACAGGAATGAGAAACCGTGTTTTTTTTCGGATTCCGTAGTACTTCTTGTCTATGCAAGAAGTAGTAAAGAACTGTGATGAGAATTTTAAGTGTGACCGACTCGAAGGTACGAATTCGTAGGTGAGGTAGTGTATTTTGCCAAGCATTTTTCTAATTTTTATTGGATGTTGATTGTCAACCAACAATTTGGAAAGGAAGCATGGAGGGAAGCTATATCAGGAATCGTTGACTTCTAAAAAATGCTGACTGTCATAAAGCGATTCAAAGACACCCTCGAGTCCTCTCATTAATTATTTTCAAATTATAATTTGAATTTGATCGAATGATGATGATTAATTGGTTTCAATTTAGTTTATTCATTTCATTACTTCATAACTGTCAATTATTATCAGTTCCTAATTTTGAAAATATTTTGTAATAGTAAGAAGTTGTTAATTAGGCATCGGCGATTCAAATATTATTAATAAGGGTTAATAATTATTGCTCAGATCAGGCGTCCAAATGAAGCGATTGCTGAGAGATAAGAAAATGCACCTACCAGGACGGTACGTAACAAACCCAGCCTGGAAATTTCGATTATTGCCCTTGATAACGGGGTCTAAATGAACAGTCCTTCCCCACGCTAATTGGATTAATTATTTTCTTACAGTGAAATTTCTGAGTTATGTAAAAAGGTAATAAACTTATAAGATAATTTCTCGGAACCTGTCACGACTCAAACTATTGTTGGCTCAGACGCCTTTTTCAGACGTATGCGGGCTCAGTAGTGTATTATTGCTGAGCTGTTAGATTTGTGCGCATGTGACCCTCTGAGCGGCTACCATGGTCACTTTGATTTCTGCCACATTAATTGTTTGGCGTCCTGTTCTGCTTGCCAAACTTTTAGGGGATGGTTTTTGCCAAATCATACGCTAATCACAGCTCTGGAGTTGCCTTTCGACTCAAAGCAGGTGGCTTGGGCAGAGAAGTCGGTTTTGTTTTACTAAGTTTAAACTGACTTGACCTCACGATGTTCGGATTTTTCTGAGCTGCCGCGAGTGGTTGTGAGTCTTTCCGCATGATGGGAGGTGGTTTGCTTGGACTAGATTCTAAGTACATCACCGTTAAATTGCTCATCGACACTGGATTTTGACACAGGGCCTCGACCCAGCGATTTAATTTACCTATCATATATTCGAAAATGAAATCGCAGTTTTTTAATTTCATTCGCCATTTGAAAAGTCTGGGGCTCGGGTTCTCAACCACATGCTCAACAAATTCACTACCGTGAAGGTAGGGCCAGAAATTTTGAACTCCATATAGTACCAAATGGCTTCCTCCTTATTGTATGTAGCTTATTTCACAAGCACTCATTGCGTTTGAGTAATGATGATAGGCATGTCCATCTTGACCTTTTCTTGTGATGGGATAGTTCCCACAGCGTACTCTGAGGCATCTGTGGTGAGGCTAGATTCTTTTTTGAAATCCGAATATTGAAGGAAAGGCTCTCGACAAAGGTCATTTCGGATTTTATGGAAACTTTAATGATGCTCTTTTTCCCAGCCCCATCCATTATTATTCTTGATGGGACCATTCAAAGGCTTGAATAACTTCGCGTAGTCTCGAATGAATCACGTGTAATAACCAGACAGTCCTAAGAATTAACAGACAGCTCTTACCTTGCAGGGAGTGAGGACATTTTTTATCGCTCTTATCTTTTATGTATTAGGTTTAACTCCATTTCATATGATTAAGTGACCTAGATATGCCACTTCTTTTCGCAAGGTGTTAAATTTTTCTATCTGCAGCTCCAGGTTTGCTTGCCTTCGGCGTACGAAAAGGCGTTTCGCCATCGTGTGGTGTTTCTCAAGCGTTTCTGAGAACAGCGCTACGTCGTCAAGATATATGAAGGCCTCCGTGCCATGCATTCCTTTCGATACTTTGTTCATTAGACGTGGAAAAGATGACGGGGCATTTTTGATGCCTATTGGCATTTAGGGGTACTCAAAATGACCTTGAGGCATAGAGAAAGCCGTTTTTGTCGACCTGCGGGGTGTGTTTCAACTTGGTTTCATATGCTTGCTATGTCAAAGATAGAGAAATACTGTGCCATACTTAGATGGTCCAGTATTTTTGTAATATTTGGCAAGGGGTGTACGACCGCTATGACTTTTTCGTTAAATGCCCTATAATCGATGACAAACTAGTATTTTTTTTGTCCTGAGGCAAAAGGTTTCTCACGGATTATCATTAGTGGTGAATTTTAGGGTGATTTTAATGGTACGATGGTTCCGCTCTTGAGGTGTTTTTCGACTACTTTCCGTACATCTTTGGCAAAATTTTGAGCCCGTTGATATTTTTTTTGCTGCATGGCTACCTATATTTTGAGTCATGGTTATTTATTGTTGAACCAAGTGTATTGCTGTTGGTGATTGACATTCAAATGGAATATAAGCGGAAATTCATTTTTCCATTGGGCAACGTATCTTTTTTCTTCATTATTTGAATGAGAGGGGTATAAACTGTTAAACACGCACTTCGCACGGGTTCGCTCCTTCTTAGCTACATCTTCATCCGATTCCGTTGGCTTTGGATTAGGAGATTTTCCCCCCTTGAATATTCTAGTATTCAAAGGGAATGATTCCACGAGGGGGGAAGGGCTAGCTTGACTACCTGTTTAGAAGTGTTAATTACTAATACACGACACTTCCCATTTTTATTTGTGACTACAGCTTCACCAATATACATATATTCTGTTTCGAGTCTTTATACAGCGTAGGACCCCCTCTCGTACTTCGGGATTTGATGTATCTAGCGCGATTGCTTGACGAGTTCGTGGTTGAATTCTTAACATGCGAACGGACGGTTTAATTTCCGATTTTAATATTTTTTTATCTTTCTTGGATGCTTCGTCTAAAAACAAAATTAGTGTTACTGGGTTAGAGACCATGACAATAGTATTGT
>JAABKJ010001755.1:0-60798 GCA_011634705.1 Andricus grossulariae
CCCTACAGTACAGTCGCTAATGACCCTGGCAGTTGATGCGACTATAAACATTCAACTAATAAAAAAATAAAAAAAGAGTTTCGACATCTTTTGTCTTTGGTGTTAACTCCATACGTTAAGGAACTTCAGGCCCTTGTGTGCAGCCATATATAGGACACAAGAAAATACGAGAATGTTTTCAATGTGGAAAAATATCTTCAAATGATATAAATTTCTGATTCATGATTTTATTCTTTATTTTAGAGATTCGTGGATTTGAAAATGACAGAAAGGTTGATGCTCTCAAAGTAGGACTTCCTTTTAGCAACAATGCATGATCAATAATTATAGGTTACATTAATATAGGAAAAAGATGAATAAAGTGAAAAAAAACTTGATAATTCCAAATACATAATACCATTAAAATCTTCAAATTATTATTTTTTCTTTTCACTTGGTCCACTTTGATTTCACAACTTCAATTAATTGTACTTTGTTAAGTTTTTGCATCTTAGGTGTTTTTGATGAGATTTCACAACTTTTTGGAAAAAATATATACAAAAATACTATTAATTAAATACTTATGAAACATACATAACCTTATAAAAGATTTCAATTTACAAATTACATTTTTTTAAGAATTTAAAATCTTTAAAAATAAGAGTTTAACAAATGTTTAATAACTTAAAATAAAATTAAAAATAATATCAGTGATCAGTCTGAACTACGTAACCAAGAAAGAATTCAAAATAACTCGAATTGACTTATAGCCTGAAGTTTCATTTTAATAAGTTCCCAGCAAGATAAAATTTAATTTGAAAATTGTTGACACAAAAATTCTGTCATACGAGTGATATCAGTCACTGTGTCAAATAATAAAATAAATTTAATCCATCTTCTTCTGAATGACTTTTTAAAAATAAAACAAATTATTATACGAAACAATCGTACATTTTTATTTAACAATTGCATATATGTTCTTTACCGACAAAGATGTTATAAGATACATTTATAGTATTCAATTATTATTTAATAAACGCCGTGGCTACGCGTACCGAAATTACGGTACGAACAGCCAGATTTTTGTGGAACGAGTAGACACTGAATTCAATCAATTTAATTTTATATTATGAAATGTATGGAATTTCATAAACTGGTGATAACAAGCATCAGAAATTCTTGTAATATAGTACTATAAAGTTTTACTGCACACTTGTAGTTAGGACTTTATTTTAACCAAACCAATAGATTTGGCTGCACCCGTGCGCGAAGGTGAAAAATTTAATTTTTTTATGATAAAATATACAAACAAATTTTAAACAATTAAAGATATTACAAAATCTTGAAAATAGCACTAGAGAATATTAACGCGCACGTACAGTCAACATTTTACAGTAATTGTTCCAATAGAGTTTGCTGTAGCCGTGCGCAAACCTGAAAAATTCGATTTTTTATAATAAAATATATTTTCAAAATTAGAATCACTGAATATACATTATAAATTCCTGAAAAAAGCAAAGGAAACGCAAATTTTTTTAAAGCATAAAAACACTAAAATTTATTAAACAAACAAGGTTATCATGAATTCCTCAAATACAGCAGTAGAAAGGAGTACTGCGCATGTCTATTTAAAGTTTGGTTGTTATCGGTACCATAGAATTTACTACAAATGTGAAAAAAAATTAAAGAGGAATTTTTCTCTGCTTTAAAATCCTTAAAAACTTGTTAACTAATGTTAAATAAACTAGAAGGTATCGTAAATTCCTGAAAAATAGCACTAGAAAATGATGCCGTGCATGCCTACACCGAAAAAAATGGTTCAGTTGTCCCAGCTAGACGTTTAGCTGGATTTCGTCTTCTAAGAAAATATAGCTGTGTTACCTAAATATCTAGCTGTTTCAGTTAAATTTCGCCATCTCGAAATTATCTAGCTAATTTATCTGGACAATTTTTAGATGTCAAAATTTAGCTAGAAGAGCTAGATATTCAAGTAACACAGCTAGAAATTCAGGTGACACAATTGTATTTTTTTAGAAGAAGAAAGACAGCTAAACGTGTAGCTGCGACAGCTAAACCATTTTTTTCAGTGCAGTTAAAATTTTTACCCACTTCTAAATCGAAATGGACATCATATTCTACAGAGACATGAGTTAGGTCAAAACAATTAGGACCCTCATGTCATATTCTACGGCCTATAAGACATTTTTTTGAAAGAATAAAAAAAACTATTGAAGACAATTAGATTGGAAATTAAAAATGTGTTCTTGATTATTTTAGAAAATAGATTTTCAGGGGAAAAATGGATGTCAAAAAAGCTTTTTAAACAGTTTTATTTATGACCGTGACTATTTCTACCAAGAGAGTTATTTTTATAACTTTTTAAGAGTTAAAAAATGTTGTGTTGACTTTTGTCGTTCTTGGTGAAATTTTTAGGTCCAAATTTTCGTTTTTAGAGAACAATTTTTCCGTCCCCTTGAATGTGCCAGCACACATTAAATGCAATGAAATCATATTTATCCTGACAGTACAAATAATTTAGAATAGAAAACGACCAGCATTTTGTTAATTTAAAAGTTTTTAAAAGAATTTTCCGCCAAATTTAGAAAGGAAACTAAAAGATCTGTCAGATGGAAGAGGAATAAATTAAAGTACTTAATAGTTTATGTAATATCACACGAGGGGCGCCAACCCGTTTCAATAGTGGTACGAATAGCCACATTTTTTCCATATCATGGGTAGTACACATAGACAGTCCGTATAAATATTGCCAACTCTTATTTTGTATAGTCTGCGTCATCTGCTTTATAGAATTTAAATATTCATATCGTTGTGAACCTTTTTATTTTATTTAATGGGTAAAATTCGTGTTGTTACCTATCCTTAAAAAAAAAAAAAAAATTCGTCAGCGACCCATTCTCTGGTATTAGCATGAAACGCGAACTGATGGTTGCTGCAGAAAGTAGTATTCTCAACAGCTATGAACAACGGTGACGCTGCAGTAATGTGTTTGATGTTAGTGTTTTATGCTTGGGCTCGATTTTCAGTGATGAATTTTTTTTTTAATTTATTACCTCGCGCTTAAAGTCCCGAATAAATGTGTTGGCAAATTCAAGCAGATATTTCTGTGAATTCGTCAAATTTAACCCAAGAAAAACAACGTGAACTTTCAGAAAACTACCAACAACGTGGGGTGGGATCCAACCCAACTTAATATTTTCAGTTATTTTTGATGAGTTGGAAATTCTGAAGGGGAGAGATTGTTGGTAATCCATTTCAGAGTAATAAAATATTGTTTTTCAATGAAAATTTTAATTACAAATAATGCCTGGTAACAAATAATACTAGAAAAAAACCTGAAAGATTATCAGCATCCAAACAGCCATAACAAATCACTGTTTTATGCTCAGCACATAAAAATGTACCACATTTTCCGCAAAATGAATAGTCTCTCCTGTCCTTTCTGACCTGCAAAGGCTAGAACAAGACTGGATTTGAGGGTACTGGGGAAGGAAAGGTGATAAGAAATAATCACGCATTCGCAGCTTCAAGTAATCAGAGTTTGGGTGGGATTCCACCCATACGTTGTTGTTCTTGGGTTAAAAAGCGAAAATAAAAATGTATGAAAAAGTTGTTGAGATGTTGAGTGAAAAGAGTAATAGAAGGTGGACAGGAGGTTTGTTAGGTGGAAGAATTCTGAAGCTAATACCATAAAAGTTTAAGGTGAAACGAGGTTGGAAGGCGGGAGATGGAAAAGGGTGGCAAAGAGGAGGGATGGAATGCACTTTTGAGAGTCCGTGTACGGTCTACCAAGTACATACATATGCATTGGCGAACGGGGGAGGGAGGGAGAATCCAGTGATAGCGAAGAGTAAAGAAGAGAAGAGAAGAGAAGAGAAGAGAAGAGAAGAGAAGAGAAGAGAAGAGAAGAGAAGAGAAGAGAAGAAAAAAGAAGAGAAAAGAGGAAAGAAGAGAAAGAGCAAATGAGGACCTCCAGTCTCTCAGGGTACAACAAACAGACGCCGCCTCGTAATTTGTTTTCATACGTTCGCGGCGTTCGTCGGTCTACGCCTCCTTCTCCACCTCCATGATCGTTTTTCCTCTTTCTTCTTTTTCTCATTCCCCTTCCCCGCCCGTGGACCTCACCTTATCGCGAACCGTCTTCGGTATCGAAAGGAGCACAACTAACCGCGCGATTTTTGATCAGCAGATCCTCTCACCTCAACTGCTACGAATTACTTTCGAATAAATCACTGTCGAGTCAAGATATTCCCCATTTTACGGTGAAGTGAACATTTTCACGGCTTGTTTATTAGTAAATTAATAGATTTCTGTTATGATCACTTAAAAACACAAGCAAATTGTTCTTAATAAACTGCCAAATGAATATATTACCATGACAGGCAGCTTGTTAATGAAATAAGTAATAATAATTTGTTGATATCGAAACCAATATATATTTAGGGCTAAATAGAAACCTGGCAATTTCTAACCAGTGGAATCACTGAGCTCAGATTTCAGTCACAGATTGGTACTGTTAAAAGTCGGCGTGTGAGAAGGAGGGGGTGCGAATTGCTGTTAAGAGAGGGAGAGCAAAGTTTGAGAGGAAAAAGAGAGAAGTGGACCAAGTCTTTGGTTAGGAGCAGTGCGCGCCCCGGGGCCATCCATCATCCCAATAATTGCTTCCCTTCCCATCACATAATTCCTATAGAATCCGCTCTATCTATCCCCCTTCCGCCCCGTACCCGACACCGCCCAACCCCAACGTGGTAACACCAGCCGCATCCTAAAGAGTCGAGAGGGATCGCACTTGCTATTCTGTCACACCCCCTTCTGTTCCTCCATTTCGCACAGGATTCAAGGATTTCATTCCCTTTCTTACTTTTCAAAGTGAAGTAAATTTAGAGAAACGAACTGAGAAAGAATCAATCCGTTATTGCTTGTAAAACTTTTTACACTGTCGGTCAATAATAATCTTGTACCAACTTTAACTTATCACAGACGCACATTTTACAAGGTAAAACCTTTCATCTGAAATGGCACGAAATTAACCAAAATTTTAGATAAAATCAGTTTAAGATGAAGGATGTTTTGAAGGTGATCAATGAGACTTCATCAAAATGACCAAGTGTTTCTTTTTTTATAAAGAAAAAGAAATATGCAAAAAAAAGTCTTATATCGATAAAACGCCCTATATTTTTCACTATCCTCTCTCTTATTGATTTCAATCAATGAATTATTTCTAGCTATATAAATCAGTGAGATTGAATTGAAAATCAGTTCATATTCTTACTGATTTCATTCAGTGACCCATTTCTCACTGATTAAAATTTAGAAAGCACATCGACCAGAGCAAATTAACTTAGAAATCATTGATAGTTTAAAAGTAATGAAATCTGAACAGTGATACCAATTAAATTAACTGTTATAATAGTCATATCTAACTAGCAATTGCAACTAGTACTTTTTCTGCAGAGCAACATTTTTGTAGATAACTGATTCAATTAGTAATTATTTTACTGACTGAATAAGTACATATCTCATAATTGTAATTGGCTGAATTCTAGCTATGGCAGTTATAAGAATATAACTGACAGTTTTTCACTCATTCAAATTTAGAGAGCGAGATGATTCCTTGATTTAATAATTTATCCTATACAAAAAAAAACACAAATCATCAGCGGATATTTACTCAATTCCCGGTAATATTATACTGACTTTTCAGTAGGCAATTTCAGTAGAAAAAAAACAATAAATTTTAGTGAAGCTAATACTGAAACTTTAGTGAAATTTTTCTACCAGGACATCAGTGAATAATAGCAGATTTTTTTGTAAATATAATCGCTGCTGACTTACTATTACTCAAAATATGAAATGTTGAACAGATACAAATAATTTTTGTAAAGTTTACATGATTCTCAGTGAAAATAGAAACAACATGACTTTTTTGGAGAACTTTCAGTAATTCTACAGATTTTCGTATATTTTTTGTAAAACTTATGTTAGCCTATTTTTTAGGTTGACATTTTAAAGATGTCAACTTGAGAAATAAGTTAAGTTTCACAGAAAATATACGTACGTTTGTAACATTACTGAAAATTCTGAAAACTCTATGTAGAGAATCAAATATAAAATCGCTAAATTTAAATCAGTAAGAAATGAGCCACTAAATCAAAATAGTGCAAATTTTCATTTATTTAAACTTTATAGAGAGAATGGTTGAACTTTTTTCTCTAAGTTGCTACGAAATTCGTTTCAATAGCCAAAAAAATGATATGGTCCAAATTTTAGTAAAATTTTTTAATATTTGCCCCTTACGCACATCTCTCTCTCCTCGACTAAGGAAAGACTTCGATATCCATGGAGCATGGTGATAATGTTTTAATGCAGATTCCTATAGGATTTTTTTGAAGAAATACGAATCAGAAACTTATAAATCGATATGTCTAACACTTTTCGAGATATCAATTTTTTATTTTCAACTTATTTACTTCTTTGTTTAATTTAATAATTTCTTAAGATCGATTTCAAAAGGATTTTTTGTGAGAAACAGGAATATGAATCTTTCAAATCGATATCTCTAATAGCTTTAAACATATCAATATTTTTATATTATACTTATTTCAAAAGACCCCCCCCCCCCGCCCCAACTACCCCCATTTTACACTTCTCTGAGGCAGAGTGATTTCGGCGACACCCACCCAACAAGCACCCTGTTCCCTCTTTCCAGACGTCCTTCCCATTTTTTATGGCCCTTCCCGGGGGTAGAGTGACTTTGGCGACACCCACCTCCAAGCTATACTCTACTCACTGTCCAAGGGTCTTCCGGTTTTTATACATCTTCACTGGGGGAAAGTTACATCAGCGTCACCCACCCCCAGCTACATTCTTCCCACTTTCCTTGCACTACCATTTTTTTATAACCCTTCTCTGGGGAAGAGTGACTTCGGCGAAACCCACCTGCAGCCACATCCTTCCCCCTTTCCAGTCCCCTACGTTGTTTATGCCTTTCCCTGGAGGGGAGTGACTTTGGTGAACCCCCTCCCCAAACTACACACCCTTCTCCTTTTACATCCCACCCTCGTTTTTGTTATACCTTTCCTCTGGAAGAGAGTGACTTTAGCGTCACCAACATCGAAGCTACATCCTCGAAACTTCAACGGCATCCACCCGCCAGCCACATCCTTGTCCTTTTCCGCTCCCCCTCAACCGTTTTTTAAACCTTTTCTCTGGGTGAGAGACTTCGGTAACACCCACCCCCCAGTGAAACCCTTCCTCCTTTCCAAGGGTCACCTTAATCTTTCTCGTAAAAAATCCCCTATGGAAATCAACATAAATAAATTATGTAAACTTAAATTAAAAATGTAAAAAACAATTGATAATTCGAAAACTGTTCGAGACATTGACTTTAAAGTTTCAGACTCCGGTTTCTCATAAAACATCCTATTGGAATCGATATTAAGAAAATATGCAAAATAAAAAAAGAAGTCAATAATTTTAACATGAAAAATTGATATCTCGAAAACTGTTCCAGATATTGATTAAAAAGTTTCAGATTCGTGTTTTTCATAAAAAATCCGCATTAAAATGTTGTCGCCACGAATATCGTAATCTTCCCTTGACTAATGGGACACAGTTTCCATTTTTAGAATTTCATTTTGTTCCGTGTGACTCACTTTTACTAAAATTACAATATTATAAAAATGAAAATAAGGAAGGAAAATTCTCGCATTAACGACACTAGTGCTGAATGAGTCATCGATTAATCGAAAAGTTTCATTAAGAATCAACGAATGTGTAATCCCGCCTATCTCATCGATTTTTGTGGGACGTCGAGTGGGATTAGGTTGGAATGCGTGAAGGCGCTAGTAGGATACGTGCAACACGATTCGTTGGCATGTACCTTCAGTTACCTACCGCTGAGTATATAATAAATGCTTGCAGGTTTGTGTAAGTTAGTGCGTTTGCGCAGTTGTGTGTGTGCAAAGAATCCCATTCATAGTTGTGGAATGAAGGAAGAGAATGTTTAGCTTTAGAGGAGAACGCGAGGGAGAGCGTCAGGTACGCTTTAATGGCAGAAGGTTTAATAAAACATTTCTCTTAGACAAACTTTCATTGTCTCTTCCACCATCTGATACACACTCCTCCCCTTTTATCCAACATCCAATAGATGTCGATTACGCGACCTATCTTCTCCAACAAAGCAGCTAATTACATAAAATTATAATTTTTATAGTCGCAGAAACAGGAAGATAAGGGCTAAAAATTAATCTTTTAATGTGTGACGAATAATCAGATAGGAGAAAGCGTAAATTTTCTAGAAATAAAAAATATAAATAATTGAAATATCTTTGTGTTTTTATCGCAGTGGGTAAGAATGAAAGTGGACACAATAGCTTATTGCATTGGTTTGATGTTGGCTATCTAAGAGGGGCTTTTATATTTGTTGAGCGTATCAGCGGTCGGGGCGAGACGAGACGAGAGCGAGAAAGTCGAAGTGGAACGCTCGATCCGATATTCTGCGGCAAGGTCCATTAATGCATATCTGTACTCTACTCCCGTTTCCGTAGTACTACGTTTTCATGAATGAAAGTCTCGACGGGAGAGGGAGTGAGAAAACAGAGACAGATAGAGAGGTAGAGAGAAAAACGGACGGGGGTGGGGAGGATAAAGAGGAGGCAGGCAGAGAAACAGATAGAGTGAAAGGGAGGGAAAAGAGAAAGAGAGTATTATTACCTCTCGCTTGGAATCCCGCGCGAAGAACCGATAGTGACGGGAGCGTTTATATTTACACTATTTACAGTAGATTCCATGGTGGTTATCACAAATATTCAGTCGAACTGTCAGACTAGTGCCTGGATATATCAGTCGATGACCCAATATTCATATCGGACATCCGCAGTCAAACCCTGTCCTCTATCCGTATTTACCCAATACTGATGGGGACAATTGGTATGAGTCATTTTCTAAAAGGATTCATTGAAAACAATTATTGCTGGGACCTAAAATAGGAATGTAAAATTGAGAAAATGTTGGCGATATTCCCATTGAGAAATTTTTCTATACGCGGAGATTGAGACAGCGTGACAAAGAGTGTCAGCGGAGTGAGAGACACCTGAAACGAACGATCTTGGACACTAATGGGCCCTCGTGGAGAGCTTTACTTAGTGGACCTGATTTGAGTAAATAGTTCGGATCTTGCTATGGGATGTTGTGAGATCTATGATATATCATGACATTGTGAAGCTCTTCGCCTGGGGTGATTGCTAGAGAGATTGATCAGTGAACTGTGTTGGAACGTTGCGGCGGAATTCTGGATTGATCTCAAATTTATACCTCCCCCTTTAACCTCCTCCCACAACTTCCCTTTCTCATTTTTCACATATGAATTCCTCGATCGCCGGCCGTATAACGAGGCTAGAACCGAGTGAGTTACGCTTACCCCGAAAGGGATTTGGCTGAATGGTATAATAATAAAATGCTAAGGCCTGAAATAAGAATGAAAAAATGACAAAATGTTGGTTATATTCCCATTGAGGAATTTTTCTATACGCTGAGCCGGTAACGAGTAAAAAAAGAAAATCAAGAGGGTGAGATATGCGTATTCTATGCCACCATGATAATTAACGTCTATATTTCCATCTTTCAAGAACCCCTTCCCACTTTTTAAGCAATCTCAGCATCCTTCGAGCGCGCTTCATCTTTCTCTTTCGTGCGAGGACTGCTCACTCCTCTTTTAGCGTCCATCGACAGTGGCGCGGACTACCTCATTCATTCTATCTGCATTCCTTTAATGCTACCTGGAGTCCCTGGAATGCCTGCCAACCCCTCGGCTTGCGCAGGGCCGCCAACAGCATCCCAGTACGCCTGTTCCAGGAATGGACCGTATGTGAGAAGTGAGAGGCTGCTGCTTCGAAAAATAGTTTTCTACTACCAACATATTCACCGAAGAAGACAAATATTTTCATCGATCGAGGAAAAACGTTTTCAAGCTCATTTATTTTTGGTGAATGAGTCATTGAGATAGAACTGATAAACTGAGATGAGAAAAGTAATGCTAATAAAAAAGCTCACCGAGAGGTCGCACATTCTCGGAGGTATATATAGAGTTCACTTACCTGAAACAAAAGAGAGGATCATAAATTATTAAACCAGTCGTATAAGTAACAACATCAATTAAATGGTGTCTATTAATAATCAAAACTTTGAAATAGTTCACTCTAAACAGAAATGATAATTATGAAATTAGTTCACGTTGTATTCGAAAATATCGAGCACTGAATCTAATATAATACAAGATAGTAGTAGAAAATTCATTAAAAAATTCCCTGACTTTACCCTAGAAACAAATTTTAAAAATGAAAAAACTTCGATTGATTTTAGTAAAATGGAGGAGAAATAAAAGCGACTGTGTGGCAGTCCTGATTATTCTTGACAGCTACTTAAAGTGCTTCTTACTGCAGGAGTTACCTGACTTTTAACAATTTTTTTTAAATCCCTGACTTTCCCTGAACTGCGGCCATCCTGTCTAACATAAAAGCAAGGCTAATTTGACAAATCTTTATTCTTCGAGTCGTTTCTCGAATTGAAAAACACCGTGGCCATCGTTAAAAGCAAAAAAAAATCCTCTAGCATCTAATTAGGCTAAATTCTTGGACCATCCGCAAACAAAATTTGGAAGAAAGCGGGGAAACGGTGGCCTAGTCCTCGTTCGAATCGGCTACAGGTGGGTTCAAAGGCAGGTATATATCGCGCGAGGCGTGGCAGGTGAATGGATTTCCAAGAAGCGAGGTTACGAAGTTTTGGGCAACGCGACGTGGAGGAGAGGTATCGTACTCGTACATTATGTCGATCGTACCCAACCGCATCGTCGCATATGCTAATTTCTACCAAGCCTATCACGAGACACGTTAGACTCGTCGTCGCCTTCTCAGCCCTCAATTCTCAGCATTTTCATCCATCTTTTGTTCAAAAACCATCAGAAAATTTTCAAATTTCACGATTTAAATCGAAATGATCCGGTTATCCGGATTCCCGACTCCATTGCTGGAGGACATCGTGTCGCGACGGTCTTCAGGAATTTCCCATTCTTTGCCCTCAGGCTCTTAGGGTCTCGCCAAGGGGAAATATTTTTCTGCTGGACTCATTTTAGTCATTACTCTCGATCCGCGCTATTGCATTATTTTTAAACAAATTTATTATTAAATCGATAATTGGATTTATAAGATAGCCGGTCGTTCTAGCGTTACTTTTGAGAAATCTCGTCAAACAAGCTCTCCATCTTGAGACAAAGGTAAATAAGAAATTATTAGGTCTAAAACTAAGTCGTATACTTTGTTAGCTCGCTTGAATACCATCCCCTAAAACTAAATCAGCCGTCATGACACTTTTTTTGGTATCAAACCTTTATCATTTTTATTCAGCTTCCGCATACATCAGGTGCAAGTTTTTACTTTTGTAAAAAATGGAAAATTCTATATAAATTTCTAACGAAAGTCGATTTTTAAAACATGTGGAATTGCACTCAGAGAAAATATTGAGTTGATTTAACAAAACAGTTTGTTAAACCTACTTTGTTTATTGAAACTAAAAAATTTGGTGAGCGCAAATAAACCTTTGGTTATTTTTAAAAAACACAACGAATTAACTTGACCAATTCAAAGTAATTATTTATTTGAGCCTGTTTAGCTGGTTCAACAAAATAAATTATTCAGCGGAATATATTATTTATTAGAAAATGATTTGGTTAAAGTAAGGAAATAACTTGGTTGATTCAACCAGATACTTCAATTAACTACACTAAACACACCGAAACAGATGACGTCAGTACACGCCAGTGGAAAGTTTGCGCGTCGAAAAGTTTTTCACCGTGCCTTGTGTCGTAAATTTGTGAAAAAATGAGTGATATGAACTGCATACTGATACAACCTGATACAACCTGATACAACTGATACGAACACACTAACAGTGTCAACTTTATTAAAAAACTGATGTCTGCAATAGTATGCAGAACATTTTGAACGTAAGCACAACCTTTAGTTCGCAGAGTTCACAGCACCGGTGTAGGCAATCTAACCTCAAAATCCATGAGTGATGAAAGAACCACACACAAATGTATGGATTAACCAAAATATTTATTATACTCAAACAAACTTTATTAACCAAAGAATTTGGTTGAATCAACCAAACATTTTACTGAAAATATAGCAATGTATTTACTTATTTAATCCAACCAAATTTTTGTTGAATCAACCAAACTTTTTTTCAGATGTAACCTCAAATTTCTTAAACAATTTAATCTGAATTGGTTCATTTACTATTGGATTTAAAACATTAGACATTTTTTCTCACAAAATTTAAACACTAAGGTAATAAGATTTACTTCAATGAGTACAATTTATAAAATATTACACATATTTTTTACACTCAGGTTCATTATACTGAGACATCAAATTAGATAATGTCATACATACAAGAATATTATCAGTTCCTTTAAAAAAATGTATTTTATGAAAAATCAATTTAGCATTGAAAGTGATAAAATGTTTAACCTATCTATTAACAAAATATCTGAAGCAACAAATCACTCATGAAAAAGGGACCAGATATTTGTCATGCTGCCCTGAGTTGTCAAGCGACGCCGCTTTGCCGAGATTTTTGCGAAATATTCCATAATGTAAGTTAGCCGTGGGGTTTAGTTGTTAGGGATAAATGCGTTAGTACTTTAGGTAAGTTAGGTTCGAATCTCGCCGCAGCGATTTCGATTTTTCATAACGATTAAGCGTGCGATTCTGTATGTAGTGAATAAAATTAAGTATATATAATAATAAAAAAAATAAGTGTACGAGTGTTTTCGTATTTAATTTATGTATTTAGTTCCTCCTACTGAAGGTTGTGAGTTATTTTTCATATAGTCGTTTGAGATTCTCATATGCTTTGTATGGCAACCTCAAAAGATGTGTTTTCACTCTTTGGAATAAAATGTATTACTATAGTTTTAACTTCGCTTCCCAACTTTGATATAGTGAATTTTAAATTCTCGCAATTTTTATAAGAGTTAATGCAACATCCTTTCCATTTGTTCAAACAAAAATATTAGTTTTGCCGGCTGAAAACCACTATATTAATTTTTGATACGCGAACCCTGTTTCCCCTATTTTGGACCGATATTATACTAAATTCTCATTCATTTTTATCATTTATTCTAACAAAAAGTCTCTTCAGTGTAGGGTGACCATCCGTCCCAGTTTTCCAGGATGTGTTACCAGTTTTTAACTGTCCGTCCCGGTGTCCCGGTCAGTGCTGTATACGTCCGAGTTTTGTCTCTAATAATGTCTAGGAACGGCATTTACTGTGATTTACATGTTTCACCCAATGACGGCTATGACCCTTTACTGATTGGCTAATACTACGTTTAAGTGTCGCGTTCCGAGAACAATCTCTCTCTTTTTAAAATACAGTGTGAGTTTGAAGCATTTCAAATAGGCGCGCGTATTACAGCCAATAACGTGGCTTCTCCCTTCCATACGCAACGCTTGGGTAGTTGAAAAAGTCGAGGTCTGTTACTGACCATCACGTTACGTTACGTTACACTTTCCACTTCCATGTTAACGCGGTTTATGTTTAGTCCAGGGAATGAAGGATTTTTTCACCACAAAATTTTAGAATGAAAACGAGGTATGCCATCATGCAGTGTTCATGCCTGGGACGAAGGCTTGTATGTTTGCAGGCAAAAATATGTGTTCAGAAGGTATTGCGCAATGTTCAAAGTTGGCAAAATCATGTTTTTGGGAGATTGCGATCAAGGTATTGATTTGCGCAAAAAAGTTTAATTATAAATTGAAAGCCTTAAAAATATCTTTAATTTGGTAGGCCGCACATTGGAATTGTTTGAATTATTTCCTCACAAATTAATACAAACCGGCAAAAATGGCCGTTTCGCAAAACCTAGTTATTTTTGCACAAAGTGTAAGCAAATCTATTAAAGTGCCGGAAAATGTGTTTTTTTTTGCTAAGCTGAGAGTATGTGTAAAATTTGAGCTCAAAATAATAAATAGTTTTTTTAGAAAAGCTATTTCTTTATAAAAAGAGGTACCGTTGTTTCGGTGGGGCTAACTTTTTTTAAGGCGGACGCAAAGCCATAAAAGTGAACAAATTTCAATCCTAAACAGTTATAGTGTCATGTACACTTAGTAGCTAATTGATTTTAGAGTTTTAAGTAAGTTAAAAATGACTGCAAAATAACAGTACGTTTTTGTCCCGTGAACCAATGGAAAAACTTCTGTAATTTGATTCTAAACAATCGCGGTTACAGTCACTCGAACCTTGCACTTTGTATATGATTTTAAGATAAAAATATTTTGTGGACGTTAATTGGGGGGGGGGGGCTGGGTAGTTATTTTTTTTTATAACAATTATTGCAATCGTAATTTTCAAGATAAACAGCTAAAATTGGTAAATGGTATTAACTGGACACTGATTCTAATTGTAATATAATTGTCAGAAAAATCAATTGCGAAAATACTGTTTAGAATAGCGGTTTATTTACGACCAAGATCGGTCGCAGTGTACGTCGGCGGAGTGGGGGAAGCTGCTTCCGCCTGGTAGACGCTGCGCGCTGGCCTGAAATTGAATTCGCGCGTTCAAAATGTAACAATTGGAAAAATCTCATGAACGAATGAACATATCGAGATGATTTTTTTTTTAAATTTCAGCTAACTTTTTGCGCTGATTACAAACCTTGAATTGAAAGCTCAAAAAAGCACGTCTTATACCTGAAAAGTAATTGTACTTTTTTATATTTTCGCTAATTTTATAATTTCTGGCATAATTCTTCGACGTAATGTAAGCAGCATTTCATTATTTTTGAGCTTATTCAATAATGTTACAAAAAATGTGTACTGAATGCAACATTTGTTTTTCAATAAACTTGGATCATAACGTTCTGTGGAAAAACGAAGTTTTAAACAGAAAAAATTAACTTCTACCGCAAATTATGAATTTTCAAAAAAGAAAAAATGATTTTGATCCTAATTTTTCAGCCAAACAAAAACGAATTTTCAAACAAAAAAAAAATATATATATATATATATATATATGTGTGTGTGTGTGTATGTAAGAAAAACTTGACTACGCGCACGATACTGAGACAGAAGAAAGTTTTTTTAAAATGAAACTTTTCGCGAGTATGTAGATTACATTTATGAAATACTCGTGCTAATTTTGAAATAACAAAATTTCTGCTTTCATTTACGGTATTACATATTTTGATTACATATACTTACCAAACTGTACGATTTTACACACTAAACTTATCACAAGAAATCACACATTAACATACCTGTGACCATTCGACATTCCACCTATGCTACTATATTTTGTATTTCAATAGAAATCTTCAACTTTATGCGGGGCAAATCTGGCGATATGAAAAAGTTTAAAAATCGAAAATTTACTTCAGCAAATTTCATGAAAACGTTACAACCCAAGATTATTAAAAAACAAATGTTAAATTCAGTACACGTTTTTTGTAACATTATTGAATAAAGTTAAAAATAATGAAATGCTGCTTACATTACATCGAAGAATTATGCCAGCAATTGCACTATTAGTAATAATATAAAAAAGTACAATTACTTTTCAAGCATAAGATGTGCCTTTTCTGGACTTTCAATGCCAAATTTGTAATCAGCGCAAAAAGTTAGCTGAAATTTAAAAAAAAAATATCTCGATATGTCCATTCTTTCATGAGATTTTTCCAATTGTTACATTTTGAACGCGCGAATTCAATTTCAGGCCAGCGCGCAGCGTCTACCAGGCGGAAGCAGCTTCCCCCACTCCGCCGACATACACTGCGACCGAACTTGGTCGTAAATAAACCGCTATTCTAAGCAGTATTTTCGCAACTGATTTTTCTGACAATTATATTACAATTAGAATCAGTGTCCAGTTAATACTATTCACCAATTTTAGCTGTTTATCTTGAAAATTACGGCTGCAATAATTGTTATACAAAAAATTAACTACCCCCCCCCCCCAATTAACGTCCAAAAAATATTTTTATCTTAAAATCATATACAAAGTGCAAAGTTCGCGTGACTGTAATCGCGATTGCTTATGATGGAAATTACAGAAGTTGTTCCATTTTGTTTACGAGACAGAAACATACTATTCTTTCGCAGCCATTTTTAACGTACTTAATACTCTAAAATCAATTAGCTACTAAGTGTACATGACACTATAACTCTTTAGGATTGAAATTTGTTCACTTTTATGGCTTTGCGACCGCCTTATAAAAAGTTAGCCCCACCGAAACAACGGTATCTTTTTTATAAACAAATAGCTTTTCTCAAAAACTATTCATTATTTTGAACTCAAATTTTACACATACTCTCAGCTTAGCAAAACACACATTTTCTGGCACTTTAATCGATGTGCATACACTACCAAATTAAAGGTCTTTTCAAGGCCTTTAATTTTATAATTAAACTTTTTTTTTCGCAAATCAATACCTTGATCGCAATCTGCCAAAAACATGATTACGCCACCTTTTTGATCTTCGTTCCCTGGACTAGTTGGTGGAGCGAGAGGTGGGGAATTTCCGGGAATGTCCCGGTTTCAGATGAGAAATGTCCCGATTTTCTCTCTTTGGCATACGATCCCTAGGATGCTGTTTCGGAGCGCGTAAAATTGTCACAAATAATTTTACTTTTGATTAATGTAAAACTAAATCTGAATACAAGAAATATCTGAATGCCACGAACAATTCATGAGAAAAACATACCTAATTTTTTACGAAACATAATTTTCTTAATCAAAGTATCAATGTTATAAAAACTGTAGTAACATTATCTAATTTCTATTTCCCATTATCATATGGGTTTTTTGATTCTCTAATATTTCCAAATTATTCTCGATTTTTTCCGCAATTATTTCGACTCATTCGCAATTTTTTCCGAAAATTAGGGAAAATTAATTATTTTTTCGGAAAAAGTACTTTCTCTAGCAAAATTTAGGAACATTCCATGCCGAAGGATAGGGGAAAATTCCGGAAATTTTTTAAGGTTTAGACACTGTAGACTAATGTTCAACAAAACAGTTGCATTTTTGACTAAAAAAGATGAGTTCCTAACAAAATAGTTGAATTTTTAACAAAAAATGTAATAATTGAGATATTAAAAAAAAAATTCCAACAAAAATACTTAATCAATAAATTGAGATTTAAAAATATTTTTGCCTCAATTAAAAGAAATCTTCACGGTATTTCAACCCTGCAGACTATTCCCAACACCAAAATATAAATTTTCAGTAAAAAGTTACTTTTCTACCAAAATAGTTCAATTTTCAACCGAAAAAGACGAATTTTCAACGAAACAATACATTTTTATTAAAAAGGAAGATAAAAAAATTATTGTATTTCGAACAAAATAATAAAATTTGTTACTAAAAATATTATTATTATAGGTGGAAGATGCAAAAAAATAAATAGAAAGACAAGGCAAACAGGTTACTAACAAAAATGTTATATCATGGTGGTCGTAAAACTTTATTTTCAAAATTCCATGAATTTTCCTTGACCAATGAAATTCCCTGATGAAACTTTTCCCTGATGTTCAGGTTTTCCCTGACCTAGGGCCACCCTGATGATCTTCAAGTTTTACCTTAAAATAATTACATGAAACTGAAATTAAAACTCGTCCCATGTTAAATTGAAGGCATTTTTCGATAATAAGAAAGCAAAATATGAAAAGATTAAAAAAGATACAGTAAAAAGTAAAGAGAAAGGTTCTAACAATGTTGTCAATTTGGATTTCAGGGCCTACCCTAATTTCGTGAGTGCGGTTAGGAGAAGCGTATTATAACAGGGAGGCATAGTGCTAAAAATGACCGTCTGATAAATGAACTGGGTCTGAGCAGTACAACACAATAAGGCCCCTCTGAACGCGCGATCTTTGTCGAGATACTGAGCAAGCGAGCCAGCGGCCTGCCTGCCTCTCCTTTCCATCCTGCTCACTTCTTTTAGCAACTTTTTCTTTCATTTATCCATACGCGGTGTGGATGTTCGATCTCTGTCTGGCACCTCCGCCCTCGCTTATCCTCTACTTCCTCTCTCTTCTTCGATGCAGCAACAGCATCCTACGGCTTCTACTCTTTGGTCATGCCGCCACCGCCTCATACCCCTTTATCTCCTCCCACCAATCGCTATACCACCGCTCTTTCCTTCCTCCCCGCACTCCCTTAAACCCTCTCGTCAAACGAAGTGGTCCATACTTTCGTCCTTTTTCATCTCCTACTTTCACCCCCACCCTTTAAAGCGATCGGGTTTGCGATTTAGAGGAGGAATTTGTGATCGAGTTTCCGTCGTTGTTCTTCGCACGAAGCAAGATTAGATGGGACATATTTTTCGGTCTCACAACTGTAACGAGCCGTAGTAAATTTATTTAATATTATTAATTTTTTATCTTAATTTTTGGAATCTTACCAGAGCGGATGGAGTCTACTTTTCAGGGAAAGAGGCAAATATACAGAAAAAAAGTTTCACTGACTCAGCGAATCTTTTTGGTTTTTAACCCAAGTGTGAAATTTCCAACCAAGATAAATTTTCATCCAAACAAGATGACTTTTCTACCATAAAAGATTAACTTTCGATCTAAACATTCCAAACAGATTAGTTTCTTGAAAACAAGGGTTAAAATGAATTCTTTGAAAAAGGGGGAAAGAGGGGAATATAAGAAAGATGTGCAATCTGTAACTACAATTTTATATATTGGATTTTCTTACCCGATAAATATTTGTACAGATATTTTTCCCATTAAGGACGTTTTATTATTTGTTGCTGTCAAAATTAAAATTAACCATTATTTAACTTGAAGGTTTTTTTTGATCGAATATTAAAGAAAATTTCCGGTTCACGTTAAAATTCTCGGTTTCTTGGTCCAGTGGCCAACCTGAATATGTCGAAATCGTCAAATCGTCCGTAATTTCATTCGGGTTGTTACAGAAGAGTGAAAAATTTCCTTAACAAAAATGTACGCTTCGTATTTTTTACTGTTAAGGACGTTTTATTATGTGCTGCTGCTGAAATAAAAACTAACCATTATTTTATAAACTTGAAGGTCCACGTGAAACTTCCCGGTTTCCCGATCCAGTGGCCACCCTGAATACGACGAAATCAACAAATCCTCCTTATTTTCGTTCGGGTTGTTGCAGAAGAGTCAACAATGTAATTTTTGAATAAATTTAGATTTCGGATACGTGAATATGAATTCTTCACGATGATAATATACCATGAAAAGGAGCTGTCTCCTCTCTTTCCCACTAACTATCTCGTCGCCTGTTCTCGCTTCAATGCTGCGAACGCGTCGGCCTCTTCTTAATCGATACTGTTTTCTTCGAAGGAGATTGCGCATTCGAAGAAGTAACCTACCGCTAAATGGCCCTCCACCATTCGCCCTTTGGCGTTCCGTACCTAGCGGCAATAATGATTTAGCGAAAGTAAATAAGGAAGCACGGAAAGATACATTCTAGTCCCGTAAGGCAAATAATCCGCGAAACATTACAAGAAACAAGTAATTTTCAGCAGCACTTTTGAAATTTCGGTGCTAATTTGAATAATTAATGCAGCGCGTTGTACCAAACGTACCAGGAGGGAAGGTCAAGACGCAAATGTACAGGGATGTGCACTGATCAGCGCCAGAAGAAGGAAAAGAGAAAGAGAGAGAGAGAGAGAGAGAAAGAAAGAAACGAGTCCTAGAAAGAGAAACAGAGAGAGTGCCGCCGTACCAGGTCCAGGATTGCCAACCAACGAATTCAGGGCTGGGCCTTCCGAGAAGATCGAGCGATTGATCTTGAAGACCTTCGGTCTTATCCCGATTCTCACGTTTTCACTATTTATCTTCCTCCATTCATCTCGACATTTTTTCTTTCGATTCAGTTCCCGTCCTTCCTCAATGCATATCAATTGGGTACTAACCGAGGAGCCAACCGACTAAAAGCGTGCTTAAGAAATTATCGTCCATTATAGTATTATACTCTCCGAAATCATCCGCGACAAGTCTACTCACCAATTTTCTCAGCGACTTTATTTTTTTATACTTAGCAACATTTCACCTACATTCAGTACACCAAGCAAATAGGATTCAAATATTATGCTTTACATGCAGTTTCCACTTGCAATTCCATATTGAAAGATCAGTTTTTGATGCATAATTAAAGAAAAATTTGTGGAATTTGATAATCAATTTTAATATTTATAAAACAGCACTTAGACCCAAATTCTGATTATAAGACATTTAGAAATTGCGGCATACCCTTAACAGGTTACAATGCCCTAAAAACAGGGAAAATAGGGTGATTTTTTACGAATATAGGGGAATAATTTTGTTTATATAAAATTAATGTATAAGTACCATATTGCATTAACATATATTGCATTTTTAACAATATAGTTGAATTTGCAATCAAAAATACTAAACTTCCACCAACAACAGTTGTATTTTTCACAAAAAATTTTAACAATTAAACCAAAAAGACGATTTTTTAGAAGACTCTTGAATTATTTGCTATCCAAAAAGACGAATTTCCAACAAAACAGTTAAATTATCGACAAAAAGAGTAATTTTTAACAAAGAAGTTCAAGTTCTAACCACGTAGCTGAATTTTCAATAAAAAAAAAAAAATTAATTTTTATTAGAAAAAACCTTATAGTTGATATTTGAACACAAAATATTTTTATTTTAAATAAAAGTCAAATTTAACCAAAAAGATGAATTCTCAACAAAAACTGTAATAGTTGATATAAAAAAAAACTAATTTTCAACAAAATAATTGAATCAACCAAACCAAATAATTTTTAACCAAATAGTTGCACTTTCAACAACAACAAAAAAATATCAAATTTCTATCAAAAGAGATGAATTTTCAACCAAGAAATATTCATGAAAGAACAAAAATGGTAACTAAATTGTTGACTTTTCAAGCCCGAAAAGCGAATTTTCTACAAAACAGTTGAAATTTCAACCCGAAAATATGAATTTTCTACAAAACAGTTGAAATGTCAACCCGAAAATATGAATTTTCAAGATAATTTTCTACAAAAATAAAAAAAATTTCAACTGAAAAGACGAATTTTCAACAAAATAATTTAATTGTTACGCCAAAAATATAAATTTTCAACAAAATACATACATTTTAAAGAATATAGTGGATATTTAAACTAAAAAAGATCCACTTTTAACCAAAAACACGAATTTTCTACAAAAATGTTGAAATTTCAAGCCGAAAATATGAATTTTCAACCATAAAGATAATTTTCTACCAAAATGAAAGAATTTTCAACTAAAAAGACGAATTTTCAACAAAACAGTTGAATTTTCAACCAAAAATGGAATAGTGAAATTTTCAGTTTAAAAACTTAATTTTCAACAACAAAAAAACGAATTTTCAACGAAATAATTCAATCCTCAACAAAAACAAAATAATTTTTAACCAAACAGGTGCACTTTCATAAAAAAAAGATAAAATTTCTTTCAAAAGAGATGAATTTTCAACCAAGAAAGATTCATAAAAGAAAAAAAAATGATAACTAAATTGTTGACTTTTCAAACCCAAAATGCGAATTTTCTACAAAACAGTTGAAATATCAACCAGAAAATATGAATTTTCAACCATAAAGATAATTTTCTACCAAAATGAAAGAATTTTCAACTAAAAAGACGAATTTTTAACAAACCAATTTCATTTTTAAGCCAAAAAGACGAATTTTCTACATACCAGTTGAGTTTTTAATCCAAAAATATAAATTTTCAAAAAAATACGTACATTTTAAGGAATATAGTGGAATTTTAAACTAAAAACGATCAAATTTCAACCAAAAAGACGAATTTTCTACAAAACAGTTGCATTTTCAACCAAAAATGGACTAGTTAAATTTTCAGTTAGAAAAATTAATTTTCTACCACAGAAAAAACGAATTTTCAACAAAATAGTTTTAATAAAATGAAGTTTTAACAAAATAGTTCAAATTTTAACCAAGTAGTTAAATTTTCAACTAAAAACGATCAATTCTCAACCAAAAATGGAAAAGTTAAATTATCAGTTACAAAAATTAATTTACAACTAAAAAGATAGAAATTTTAAACAAAATAGTTCAATATTAAACCACTTAAATTAACTTTCAACAAAGTATTTCACCTTTAGCAGTTGAATTTTCAACGAAAAAAAGTGAATTTTCAACTAAAAACTATCAATTTTCAGCCAAAAATGGAAAAGTTAAATTTTCAGTTAAAAAAATTAATTTTTAACTAAAAAAACGACTTTTCAACAAAATAGTTAAATTCTAAATTATAAAAATTATTGGTGGTTTGTTCTGAGCCAATCTTTTCAGATTATTACATTTTCCGAATAGAAAAACAAATAATCCAAACAATGAATTTCCTAAAAATTACTAATATTTAAAAAATATCCTTTGTACAAAATTTAAATAAAAATATTTCTTTCGATAAAATGATTTATAACAAAGCAGTTCTACTTTAGTAGTTGAAGTTTCAAGGAAAAACAATGAATTATCAATGCAAAATTTAATAGTTGAATTTTTAACTAAAAACAATCAATTTTCAATCAAAAAAGGATTAGTTAAATTTTCAGGTCAAAAAGTTAATTTACAAAAAAAAGCGAATTTTCAAGAAAACAGTTCAATATTCAACCTAAGAGTAAAATTTCTAAACAAAGAGATTCTGAACCAAAAATATAACAGCAGACTTTTGAATTAAAAAGAATACTAGCTCCTGGATATTTAGAAAATTTAAATACAAAATCCTAAAAATATCGAATTTGAAAAGCCTAAAATTGAAACATTATCTTATTTGATGTCAGGAAATGTAAACAGTTTCTAATATGAGGCATTTAAAATCAAGCCGATTGTATTTAATAAATGTTTGTGATTGACTGATTCTGAGTCAAGGATGAATTTCAAATTATAAACATAAGAATTTTAAAATACAATTTAAAAGCCTCTGCGTGAAAATATTGGAAACATGATTTTAATTCACGTTTGGACTTGGCCCAAGAAAATTAGGTTTACGCACGTCAAACTATATAGTCGCAAGGTGGCAGCACCACACGGAGGACTGTAGCCTCTACGACTACACTCTCTATGACAGGCTGCAAGATTTATCTAGGCCAAAATCAAAGAAAGAAAAGTTTCTCAATTCTTATTTAGGTGAAGTATACAAATTATCTCGAGATTTAACTTTCTATTTAAAATACAATTCTGAATTGTTCATTAGGATATTTAAACAAACAAAACGATAACAATATAATTAATTCAATCGGCAATTTTTAGAGAAGCCATGAAAAAAGTATTAAACAATTAGAAAAAAGTGGCAAGATTCTTTATGGGTGGTTCTGAACAAATCTATTTAGATTATTACATCCTCCAAATAGGAAAAGGAACAATCCATAAAATTTTTCATGCATTTCTAACATTGAGGTAAAATTATTTAGAATCAAAAGAATTCTGAAAATATTGATAAGCAAACCCTGCAGATTGGAACGAATCATGAGTTTAGTGTCTCTATTTTAAAATTTAAAAATTAGATCGAAAAGAAATCTATTTTATCATGAATAATTCTTGTTTGAAGAAATTGAAAACCATAATCTTAAAGCTTCTATCCTAAGTCGTCATCTAATATTTTATTTGCAATTAGATATAATTTGAAAACTGTTTAACTGATGAGAAAAGAATTAGTTAACCTTTCCTTTCTGATAAAAAAAACAATACCACTAAAAATATTTCATCATCTTTAAACCACCCTCTTAAAAATACATCGTAATACATCATCTCCTGTTTTCTCCCCTGAAACAAGTATCGTGCAAGCTATCAATCTATCATTCACCACGCATCCTCCTCTTGACAAAGACGTCTCCAGAGATTTTCGAGAAATGTAGGATGCTCGGAAAACAGAAGAAAATGTGGAGAACTCGACCGTCTGTCGAAAATACGAGGCTCTCGATCTTAGACAAAAGTTTCGAATTCTACAGCAAGAAGAGAGAATTTCCAGTTGTAATTTATTTTCGATTTCTCAAGGAAAGTCCATAATATCGGAAATATTGCCTCTGGTTCGGATGAAACTTTTCATCGAAATTTTTCACGCTCGATAAACACTCTACAAAAGCAAATGCACCCGGATAACGGAACAATAAAATAGAATACATAAACAGAGTAAATAGAATCACGAAACTTCTTGTGGAATAAACTTACGAATTAATATTGTTACGAGGAAGTGTCAATTTTTTCTTTGTTACCAAGCACCGTCCTCCTTTTCCCCACCCAACGCAACTCCTCTTCCTTTCTCTTACCATCTTTCTCTCTTGTTCTCATTCCGTTTCCTTCTGTGCCAGGGGGATGGATGGCTCTGCCATAAAGGCCTGTAGAATAAATGTGTCATGAGATTATTTGAAGACGGCCGAGTAGCGGCGCTGGCTGTACTTTTAGCCCGAAAATTATTCAAAGGCATGGAAAAATTAAAATTTATTATTATTATTATTATACCATTAAGCCGTTTCCCTTTCGGCGTAGGCGTGAATTGCTCGGTTGGAAAGTAGTGATGTGTGGATGGGTATATAGATGAAGGGTAGATAGGTATATAGGTTTAAGGTATAGATATTTTAGATTGATCTAGAATTCTCGTGTTACTTATTTAAATTACACGTTCATTCCGCAACACTGCTCCGACCCAGGCTGCTGATCAATCTCTCTAGCGATGATATATATTATTATATAATTTATAATATATATTATTAAATTATAATTATGCATTATTTAAAAAAGACATCCATTGAATATAAATTGAATTGAACATCTTTATTGATATTCACTAAAGAAACCGTTCAAATGCCTATAAATCTTTGAAATCTTTGGAGATTCAATAAAATCCTTTAAATCTTCTGAGATTCCTGGAAGTGCCTTAAAATTTTTTGAAATCCTACAAATTTGTTTGAAATCCCTTGAAAGTTTTTCAATCACTTGCAATTCTTTAGAGTGGGTTCTAGCCTCGTTATACTGTCGGGGATCAAGGAGTTCATATGAGAAAAGTAAGAAAGGGAAGTGTACGAGGAGTTATAAGGGGCGGTATCAATTTTTAAATCAATCTAGAATTCCCGTGTTGCTTATTTAAATAACACGTTCGTTCCGCAACAATGCTCCGACCCAGGCCGCTGATTAATCTCTCTAGCAATCACCCGAAGCGAAGTATTTCACAAAGTCATAATGTGTCATAGATCACACAAAAATACGCAAGCTTACTGATAATCACATAGTAAGATCCATACTAATCAAATCCACTAAGTAAAGTTCTCCCCGTGGGCCCATTAGTATCCAAGGTCTTTCTTTTCAGGCATCGTTTACTCCACTGACACTCTTCATCATGCATTTCTTATAATCTATGTTTCTCCACGCCTACATGTCCTGGCATACAACTTTAGTTTTCTTTACGTCCATACATTTTCTCATGCAAGCTCTTGTGCGTTTCTACGGCTTTTTATATCTTGTTGCCTCAGAGTCTTATTCACACATTCTCACCATTCTTTCCTCGCAGAAAAAAAGTGTGAATCTAACGTACATTTCAGGGTAACATTTCCCTACAACGAAAATTAACCTTGGTAGTGTGAAAGTTACCCTGACTCAAGCTTTCGTTTCCCTCTAACTTGAGGTACGAAACGTCACCTACTATCAATTGTTTTTACAGTTTTGCGGCAAAAACAATAGATGGTAGTTTCATACCCAAAGTCCGAGCAAGATGGCACCATATCATGAAATAAGGTTCAACAAAATTTATCCAACAGGTTTTACTGTGCAAGGTCTGCCTCTGGGTAAGCTACCATTCACTTTACCTAAATATTTTTGTTTTATCAGTCGTTCTTCTTTCATTCTCTCGACATGCCGAAACCATCTCAAAAAAATTTCTTCCACTCTTATCACAACCACATTCTTTGAGAATCCTCTCATTACTGACTTTGTTCAATAGCGTTTTACCGCATATATTCAGCAGGAATTGCATGCTCAAAAAGTTTACCAAAACAATATTTAGTGCTTTTCGCTTTTGAAAAATAAGTAAGGAGACCCGGCCTATCATGAAAAATAAGTCGGGAGACCGGGCTTCCCTGGCCCCCACGCAACCTTAGGCCTTATTGTAACAGAATAAATAATTGAATTATAAAATATAATTTTGGAAATAATAGTATATGTACGCGTATATATAGATACAGTATTTGTTACGTATTTATATTAGTATATATAGGATTGAAGTATTAAAAACGAAATGTAAATTTAATAAAAGACAATTTCAAATTGATAAAACTGCTAATTCAACAATTTTAAATTGAACTCTCTAAATCTGAATTATTAAATGTTTTACTAATTAAATTAGTAATTGAGTGTTTGACTAATTAAGTATAGTAATATTTTAGCATTTCATTAACGGAAAAGTAAAAAATTACAAGTTTGTCTTACTAAAGTCAATAAGTGAAAATACTGACTAATTCTTTTGTGATTTCGTATAATAAGCAATTAAAACGTGATCTACAATAAAGCATTACGTACCACTTGCCATAAGGATAATTTTGTACCTACCCGTGTGGACAACATTTCGTGGCGCTGTACTGTTTCTATCTAGTCCGCCTTGAGTCGACACTGGCTACACTGGGATGTAACGCTCGGATCGACTAGTGTCTAGACAGATAGTCTATTTTGATAGAAAATAATTTATGATAAAAAAATATGATTATTTTTTATCTCATCAAAGTCTAATATATATATATATATATATATTAATTAATTACAAGTTAATTACAAGTATTTAAAAAAAAGTTTTTGTACACAAAAAAATAAGCAAATGTAACTTCATATTATGTTACTGTAACTTTGTCCCGGCGCCCTAACACACTCAGCCATGCAAAAGTTTAAAAAAATTTCATTATTGTCGAATATGAACTTCAATTAATTACATCGTAATATTTACTTCAACAAAACATGAACAATTTTTAAACATTAAATTTGCTGGATTTACGCATAAATCATTGAAAATAATTAAGTTTGTATGAATATACTTGCGATTAGGCTACAAAATAATTATTCTTTATTATTTTTAACCATTAATACGTTATGCTTAGTTATTATTCATGCAATCAATGAATAATTAAAAAAAATTAATAAATCATTTATGTTAAAATTTGATTTTCTGGAACATTATAAATATAATAAATAGCACTATACATATTATAATTATTATAAATTTAACATATAATTCAATTGAAAGAAAATGTTTTAAAAAATTCTTTTTAAAAAATCGTTGTTAAGAATACAGTTCGTATGTTAAGATTTAAATCACCTTCAATAATTGTTGTTTATTATCGTCAATATTTAAAAGTGTACATTTAATTATTACTTGAGCATTTATGCAATTATCTATTTTATTTCCTAAATATTTTATTCCAAAATTATTATTTTCTGAATTCACTCCTGTGATTTTTGTTTAAGTCCAAAACGTGATTCTGTCTAGAAACTAGCTGAAATCTGGACAGTCTTCATATATATATATTTAAATTCGTAACGAACTCCTAGATAGCGCCAAGACTGGGACTAGACAGCAAAATGTTTTGAATCAAACACGTGGCAGAACTAGACAGCGCCAGTGTAGCGCTAGGCTAGTATTGCGTGAATAGACAGGCTTGAGAAAAACTGTATTGGCTTTAGCATGATTCAAGACTGCAACGAAATTTTTCTATGCGGGTGTGTTCATATACTATATTAGATGGTCCTTAGGACGAGTGGCGCATAATGCACTGTCGTAGACTTTTCAAATAGTGAAACCGTTCTGTTCGATTTTGTATAATATTTTCAACTTTATTGAATCAATGTAAGAAGGCAATGTTGTGAAATTTGTGAATAGGCTACTTTACCTCCACCAACATAACGTATTTACAGATTACTGACAGTCCTGTCCAGGATCTATTCAGCATAGAATTTCCTATCCGGGACCTATACGGAGTGCTTGAAAATTCTATCAGGGTCTTCTTCGGTTCTAGCCGGGATGTAGTCGGCATACAATTTCGTATCCGCGGCTGTACGGGGCGCTTGGAAATATTTATCCGGGTCCTATTCGGTCCTAGCCGGGATCTATTCAGTACAGCAGTTCGAACCAGATGATGTAATATAATGATAAATTTGCAAAGAAAAAATTGTTTTTTACATTCGTCACTGCACTTAATTTATTTTCGAAATTATACAATTGAAGGGTCGGATCGAAGAATGGGATGTGCGCTCAACCGCTTGAAAGTGCTCCTGAACGTTATGTAATTTCCCGACAATCCCCGCTTGTACCGTTCGCCCGTGTTTACATTAAAAAAAAAAGGTACAAATCGTAGATTCTCAGAGAACTTCCAGTGAGAAAGTTGTTCCGTAGGGATTAACGAATAAATCTGCGGAAACAGCATATTATTTTGTTTTGTATATATCACAAGATATCACGAGCTTAGTAAAACGAAATGATGCGCGCCGGGGAAACAGTCGCCGCCAGTGGGCTGAATCGGGAATTTACTATTCAAAATCACCTACAGCCTACAATTCTTGACTGATTTTCAATTTTTGTTGTTTAGAAGTGATCAGCAATAATTTCATAAGAGCGTCTATGAATGATATTTGTAAATTTTTATCATTTTCTATTTTTTATATAAATAAACAATGAGCGAAAATCAGATATTTTTTAGTTATTATTTTTTATCTTCAAATAAATAACTCAATTAATCGCATTCTCGATGAAAATGAATGTCGAAGTATCTAAAGAATATGAATGATCAACAGGATATCGAATCTAATTGTTATAAACAAATTATATTAACAAAATGTCAATATGGTGGAAATTTTGCTTGCAAAGTATATTTGTGACATGAAATTTCTTGATTTTATCGACAGGATCACATTTGATCCTGAAAATTTATCGTCTGATATAATTTTTTTTTTTTTTTTAAACAAATTATATAAACAAATGCATAGTTTAGGCATTCATTGGCAGAAAATAATCGTTTTTCTTTCTTACTACCTTCAAATTATATAAGTGGTGGTGTTTAGTTATAAATCATTGTTATTCGATATTATTTGTTTATTTTATAAACAAATTTTATTTAAAAATTCATAGTTTGTCCATTTATAGACAGAAAGTAATCGTTTTTCTTTCTGATCGTCTTCAAATAATATAAGTGATGATGTTTAGTGGTGAAGACTTCTCGTTGGATATTATTTGTTTACTTTATAAATAAATTTTATAAATAGATTCATAGTTTCGCCATTTATAGACATAAAGTAAACGTTTTTCTCTCTTATCGCCTTAAAATTATATTACTTTTGATGTTTAGCGATGAGGATTTGTCATTCGATATTATTTGTTTATTTTATAAGCAAACGCATAGCTTAGCCATTTGTAGACAGAAATTAATCTTTTTTTATTATTGCTTTTAAATGATATCACTGGAAATTCGAGAGCACTTTCATGTGTTGAATTCTCTGAGCCGCTTGAAATCCTCATTACGTGCTTCTGCAGCTTCTTTTGAATACTGTCCGATTGGAAGTAAAAAATTTCATAAATTCTATAAATGGTCAAACTGAGCATTTGTTTATAAAATAAGCAAATAATGTCGAATGACAAGTCTGTATCACTAAACATCACCACTAATAAGATTTAAAGACGATCAGAAAGAAAAACGGATAGTTTCTATCTAAAAAAGGTCAAAGTATGCATTTGTTTATAACATTTGTTTATGAAATAAACAAATAATATCGATTGACAATACTTCGTCACGAAACATCACTACTTGTGTAAATTTTAAAAGGTCTGGGCGCAAATGTGGGGGAAATACAAAGACCGAGCGCGTAGCGCGAGGTAAACACATCATCGACCGCAAAGCGCGAGATAAATATATTATCGAGTGCGAAGCGCGAGAACCAACATTCGCGCGCTCTAGGCGCGCTCAAACTTACGAGCGAAGCGAACCGGGCGCGAAGCGTGTGATGAGAATGTGCCCGCGCAGGCGGCAGATTTTTTCAGTTGCAATATAAAATATTATATTTTTTGAAACGCACGCACGAAATGTTCGCTTTTCGAGGCATGTATTGCGATCGGGAAGTTACCAATTTCAAAACCGTGGTAAAAAGCAGTTATACAAATACATTATCTAGCTGCTGCGCTTGCGCTCTTTCAGCAAGATTACTTTTTGTAGCTGCTGCGCATGCGCAGTTCGAGCCAAATTACTTTTTCTGGCTGTTGTGCTTGCGCATTCCGATTCAGAATTACTTTCCAGGACTGTCGAAATCATAACCTCACTTCATTATGTTTTGACGCTCGAGAGACTGATTGTGAGTAATAAATAGTGATTGGACAATATCGAAGTAACAAGCTACCATAAATGACTGATGAATTACCGATTAATTACCAAAAATGTCCAAAAATTTTGGAAATTTTTGGATATCTGAAATTTCCCGTAATTTAGCAAAATTTCTGGAAATTTTTGACATTTAGGGTTTTTCCATAAATTTCCGGAAATTTTGAAAATTTAGCAATTTTCCGGACAGTTTGGAGAATTAGAAATTTTCCATATAAATATCCGGAAATTTTAGAAATTTTTGGACTTTTTCCAAAAAGCTTTGGATAGTTTAGATTTCTCCAAATTTTCGGTAATTTACAAATTGACTGAAAATGTCCGGTAATTTCCCCATAAATTTCCAAAAATTGGCATACATTTCCGAAAAATTGGTTTTTATTGTTTCTCAAATTGAAAATTTCTTGCATTTGTTACAAAAAATATCGTGCGGGCCTACAACTCCACTTCGAGTTGCCTCTGGCTTGTACAGCAAACTTCACACTTGTGTGGAACTGCCTGCTTTTCGCACTTGTAGCACAGTATACTATTTCTTTGAGAATTAATAGTTTTTGATTGAAAATTCAATTACTTGGTTGAAAATTGAACTTTTGTGTTAACAATTATTATTTTTTTGGTTAAACTTCATTGTTTTGTTCAAGATTCAAATATTTTGTTAAAAATTTTAATATTTGGTTGGAAATTCAACTATTTGTTTAAATTTAACTATTTTGCGGAAAATATTTTCCTTTTGTTTAGAAATTCAACTACTTGGTTGTAAATGCAAATGTTTGGTTAATAAATAATTTTTGTTTCGTGAAAATGCAATGATTGTGTAAAAAAGTAATCTTTTTCGTTCAAAAACGCAGCTGCTTTATTGAAAATTCGTCGTTTTAGATTAAAAATTAATCTTTTTCGGAATTAAAATTCATCTTTTATGGTAGCAAATTAATCATTCTTGATTAAAAACTTAACTGCCGAAGTCGAAATTCTTCAATTGAATGATTCAAAACGGAAGAATTTTCCATTTTAAGTCTTAACACTTGAACTACATATTACAAAAAACGTTCAAAATTACATAATTTTAAAGTATGAAAATTTCGAATGATTGAATATTCCATTGCAAATCTTGAAAATTTAAGATTTTAAATACCAAATCTTTTTCGGAATTAAAATTCATCTTTTAGGTAGCAATTTCATCATTCTTGATTAAAAACTTAACTGCCGAAGCCCATATTCTTCAATTGAATGATTCAAAACGGAAGAATTTTCCATTTTAAGTCTTGAAACTTGAACTACATATTACAAAAAACGTTCAAAATTACATAATTTTTAACTATAAAAATTCCGAATGATTGAATCTTCAATTATAAATCTAAAAAATCGTACTATTCCAAAAAAACGTTCAAAATTACATATACTTTTAAAATATAAATAATGAAAATGGAATAATTTTCAAACTTCAAGAATTTTTCATTTCAAATCATAAAAATTGTAGAACTTTGAATTGTAAATCTTTAAAATGAAGGAGACATTAATTTTGAAAATTTACTATTAAAAGTTATGCAAGTTTCATGTTCGACAATGAAAATTTTGGTAATTTTGGTAATTTACACTGGAAATTTCTTCAATTTGGAAGATTTAGAATTGAAAACTCTTGACTCTTGACGAAATTCATTAATTTTTATGCATACATCTTCAAAATTGAATAAGTTTTGTTTTTAAATTTTCAAAATAGATGTTTTTAAATTTTGAATTCACGCATTGAATCAGCTATTTTAAATTTAGAAATGGTATTACTATATTTGGCTTGAGCGACCCTAAAAACCTTAGGATGTCTATTATCATGAAATTAAGACCATTTTCAAATATTTTATTCGCCATATTGGATTAGCCAACTTGAATATGGGAAATTCTGTTAAAAGATTTGGATTTAGCGACCCAAAAATTTTGAGAATTCTCATTTTTATGAAAATCGGATGAGATTTCTCAAAATGACCGATGAGTTTTAAAAAATTGGTTTAAAAAACATGAAATTAAAATGTTTAGGGTCAAATACTTTCAAAACTGCTTATTCTAGCACCAACGAATAGATTTTTGATTAAAAAAATACATATTTCAATATTATATTTATATTATACACCAAGGGGGAGAAAGGATCTTTATTGAGGAGTGTATATGTTTTCAGTACGAGTCGTAGGCGAGCGAGCACGAGTCGAAGACGAATACTGAAAACATACACAAGTAATTAAAGTACCTCTCCCCCAAGATTCATACCATATTTTATATAACAAGTGCAGGGATATAACCTTCTTTTTCATGCCTGCGTGGAGTCGACCTTAAATGCCGCTTTTCAATGGCATATAGATGTAACTGCCATACATATATCTATATCATCAAAAATAATCGCAGATATTTAATGGCCATTATATACTTATGACGTCATAGTGTTTGTCAACATAGATAGATAATGGTCATTACATACCTATAAGCGGAAAAGGGGAACTTCAGGTTCTTAAATAAAATACAATTAAATTTTTAAGCAAAAAAAACGAGCTTTCTACAAAACAATTAATGGTTCAACTTAATAGTTGAATTTTTAACCAAAAAGATGCATTTTCAACCAAGAAGATTAATTTTTTACCAAAAAGACGAATTCTCAACAAAACGCATCAACTTTCAACCAAATTGTCGAGTTTCCAACCAAGAAGAGTAAATTTTTATTAAAAAATATGAATTTCTAACAAAATTCCTAATTTTTTAACCGAGCAGTTGAATGTTCAACCAAAAAAATTAATTTAGTACGAAAAATATGAATTTTCAATTAATTACATACATTTTTAACCAAAGAGTTGAATTTTTAAACTGAAAGACATCAATTTTTAACCATAAATACAATAGTTAAATGTTAATTACGAAAATTTAATTTTTAACAGAAAAAATAATTTTTTACAAAACAGTTCAATTTTGTCCTAAATTGTTAAATTACCCAGCTACCAAACGAGTTTTAACAAGCAAAAAGCGAATTTTCAACAAAGTAGTTGAATTTTCAGCCTAAAAAGATGAATTTTCAACGAAAATTGTAAGTTATTATTTCAACTAAAAAATATTTTTATTTTAAATAAAAAATAGTTGAAATTAACCAAAAAAGGTAAATTTTCAACATAAAAACTTCAATCCTCAATTTGAGCAGATTAATTTTCAACGAAACAGTTGCAAATTTAACCCAAAAAATCGATTTTATAGAAAAAATTTTTTAAAACCAAACACATAAATTATCAATGAAACAGTTACATTTTCAACCGAAAAAGACAAATTTTTAATAAAATACATCTATTTCCAAATATAGTTGAAGTTTTATCTAAAAAGATACATTTTCTATCAAAAATCGAATAGTTAAATTTCCAATTAAAAAAATTAATTTTCAACCAGAGATGAATTTGTAACGAAAAATGTAATAGTTAATATTTCAACCAAACAATATTAAAGTTTTAAATACTTAAACTAGATGTGAATTCGATCTCGAGTGTTTCCACTTTTTTTGTATTTATATTTATATGGTGCTCATTTCACGAGCACTTTGCTTTCCGTTAGCAAATGTATTTTCTTCCCCATAGAGGAAGCTCTTGTGGTTTTTCAAATAATAGACAAATTAAAGTTTTCATTTTAATCAACTTAAGAATAGAAGTTTACAAAAAATACAAAATTGCAAAATAATACAAAAAATTTTAAAAATACAATGACAAATCAGGCAAATCAAATTTTGTATTTAAAATGGTAATTTTTCAAGCTGGAAAAGGGAAGGAGGAAATTCTATCACACCCTATCCCTTTGCCAGCTTTATGCTAAGTTCATTTAAGTTTTCAATTTAAAAAATTAACTTTCAACCAAGATGTTGAATTTTTTAATAAAAAGTAGTGGAATTCAACGAAAAAAGACGAATGTTTAACAAAAATTCAAAATTAATTTTGAATTATGTTGATGAAAAAAATCTCACTATAAAAACCGTTTTTTCAAATATTATGCATTACCATATCTACATTACTGTTCAATAAAATATATCAATTTTATAGATCAATCGATTCGTCTCGAACCAAGGAATCTTTTATGCTTTCACATCAACTTTAAATTATGTGAATGAAATAAGTTTTATTATAAACAATCGATTTTCAAAATATATAAATCACCATAACTTCCCTACTCTTTAATAAAATGTATTTATATTATAAGTCAATCGATTCGGCTCGAACCAATGAATTTGTTATATTCTTGCATCAATTTCGAATTATGTGAATGAGAAAAGTTTTATTATAAAAACCCGATTTTTAAAACATTATTAGTTGCAAAAAAAAAGTAATACATATTTTTAGAAATCCTCAGGTCAGTTTCAAGATATTAGTGGTAAGAATAAGCCCTCTAAAGTTCATCAATTTATCTGCAACCGTTTTCAAGTTATCGTGTTCACAAAAAAGTGTGACATCCGCACACACACTCACGTCCACACACACTCACATCTACACACACATCCGGCCAATGGCTTAGAACATTTTATTAGGCATTATTAAATTGAGGAAGTTTTAATCAAATGAATTAAAATTTTTTTGAAAATGTTACCATTGCAAAGCTTCCTCTATGAGGAAGCAAAAGGCGCATTTTCAACAAATCAGTTCAATCCTCAACTGAAATAGATTAGTTTTTAACCAAACCGTTACATTCTTAACCAAAATGATTAATTTTATAACACAAAATATAAATTTTCAACCAAATGGTTATATTTTGAACCAAGAAGATTAACTTTCTATATAAAAAAAAATTGTAAACCAAATAGTTGAATTTTCAACTGAAGAAATGAATTCTTAACTATATGATGAATCTTCAACTAAAAAAATGAATTTTTGACAAAATAGTTCATATTTCGATTAAATATTTAAATTTTCTACCATATTGTCCCCTCTCACCCATATAAGACAGCATATAAAAAATCGTTCACCCCCCCCCCCCACCAAAAGACTACGTAATTAATGAACAGCCCCTAAAATACTTTTGCAACCAAATTCTTTCTATCAAAAGTGACCTTAACATAGAGATTTGCCAAAATATAATTAATGATTAGGAAGCACGTGTGATTCTAACTCAATTCGGACGACAAATGCTAATAAGAAGAATCTTTTGAAAATCAGTGTGAAGGCCACTTGGGCCAGATAAGGAATGGTGGGATGAAAGAGACTTTTGTCATGTTTTACGTTCTAAAGGATATGATCGTAGTCTCACTATGGGAATAGACTATAGACTATCAACTTTACTACTACAGAGACGCTACCATTATCGTTATTACGACACATTCGTTCAAGTACAGTTATATTGGCAAACAACGACCTGGAACGAACATGAGGTCGTAGGTCACGATCTTCGAGACTCGAACAAATAGAACAAATAGAACCCCAACCCAATACGAGATGACATTAGATCGCATTAGTTCCCAATGTCTCAAGAGAACAATGCACGGAAAAAATTTGTATTGTAAAAAGTGTGGAAATAATAGATATAGAATCTTGGTTTCATTGTAATTCGATCAAAAGTCAATATTTTATTTTTCTTGGTCTTGTTTTTAAGGGGAGATTCCAAGCACTATCTGAACTCCATTTTCAAAATTATATTATATTATTATTATTATTTTATATTTAAATTATTTAAACGTTTCAATGCAAATAATTGTTTAATGATTTGTATTTTATTGTTAACTGAGTATCGGATCGGAATATAATTTTGAAAATTATAGGTAATAATGTTTTAATGATTTAGCCATGTATTTTGATGCACTGATTCACAAACATGGCCGTGAAATGAGTATCTGAATTCAGTTTTCAAATTTATATGCACATATGTTTTAATTATTTAGCAATGTATTTTGATACACTGTTATTTTTTTTATTACAATTTTTTTTGAATTAGTATGAAAGTTCATTAATAAATCATATTTATTTTATTGTTAACTGAGTATCGGGTCGGAATATAATTTAAAAAATTATAGGTAATAATGTTTTAGTGATTTAGCGATGAATTTTGTTGCGCTGATTTACAAGAATGGCATTCAGAGTACCTGCAAATGTCATTCTGCAAAAATTAAGTCTGTTCACAATATTAAATTATGTAACCTAAAAGTGCAGAAGCAATATATTTTAATGGTTTATCGACATATTTTGATACATCGTTTATAAATATGCTAATGATGTGTCGTTTGTATGTGAAGTATCATCACTTATTGCGTGGATATTTTTATGTCTATATTTGCACCACTACACCGTTCTTAATCATGATATTCCATGAATTATTTAAATTTATAATTATAATAATTATTACTGTTATTTACTTTCAGATTTATTACGTTGCATACGCCATGCAAATGATGTCTTGACCTTTACTGTTAATAATAGTAATCGTAAATGAAATAATTCTACTTTACATGGATCAAAAACTTTTAGCAATTGAACGTTTATATAAAAATTGGGTAAATATTGTATTTACAAACAAAAAACATGAGCTTTAAACAAACCAGTTAAATTTTCAACCAAATAGTTAAATTTTCAACCAAAAAGATTAATTTTCATGTGCAACAAAGGAGATTTATTTTTTACCCAAGAAGATGAATTGCCAACAAAATACATAAATTTTTTTCCAAATAGTAGAATTCTAAACAAAGAAGATTAATTATTTACTAGAAAAGAACAATTCTCAACAAAATATGTAGATGAATTTGTAGCCAAATAGTTGAATCTTCAACCAAGATAAATAATTTTCTACCAAAAAAGACGAATTTCAAACAAATTACATAAATTTTAACCTAAATAGCTTGCAGAATGGATGTGATGTTATTCTAAATTTTGTTTGATTAATTTTTAGTTTATATTTTTTCGCTTCTAAATTTGTTTAACTGAATAGTTAAATTTTTCAACAAAAAAAGATCAATTTTTAACCAAAAATGGGATAGTTAAATTTTCATTGACGAGAATTAATTTTCAATAAATAAAGAAATTTTCTACAGACAGTTTTATTTTGTACCAAATAGTTGAATTTTATACCAAATTGTTGAATTTTAAAGTCAAAAGAAGAAGTTTCTATAAAACAGTTAAATTTTCAACCCGAGAATATGAAGTTTGAACAAAAGGTCAATTAACTACCAATCAGTTGAATTTTCAACAAAACCGTTAAATTTTCAGTCAAAAAAAGTACTTTCTAAACAAATGAAAAAAAAGAATTTTAAACTGAAAGTATGAATCTTCAACCAGAAAAATGAACTTTCAAGAAAGTAGCTGAACTTTCAACCAAGGAGTTGAATTTCAATCTAAAAAGATGAATAGTCATCGACAAATGTAATAGTTTATATTTCAACAGAAAAATATTTTAATAAATAATAAAAAAAAACAGTTCAATTTAGCCAGCAAATATTATTTTTTAACAAAATACTTGATTTTTAACCAAAAAATTTATTCTCTACCAAAAAGACGAATTTAAAAAAAAATACATAAATTTTCAATCAAGAAGATTAATTTTCTACCAAAAAGGACGAATTTTTAACAAATTACACAATTTAAATAATTACATAATTCCAGCAAAATACTTTCAGCAATGTATGTGATGTTAGGTCACATTTTATTTTATTAATTTTTAATTTTTTTTTTAATTGTGTTAACTAAATAGCTGAATTTTTAAACCAAAAAAGACAAATTTTTAACCAAAAAAGAAGCCTTTTAATTTTGATTGAGGAGAATTATTTTTTAATAAATAAACGAAGTTTCTACACTTGTAGAAATTTCGTTTATGTTTTAAAAAATGTTTACAATTTTTTTATGTTTTTAAAATGTCTATGTTTAAATTTTTTTTTAATTGTTTATGTTTTTAAAATATCCAAGGACAATTTAGTAGATACAATTCTTTCCATGTGCCAGTAGAACTTTGACATTGTTCCTGTATGTTGTATATATCTTTTATCCTAACATTCTAGGTGTCGAACGTGCTCTTAGGAATAGAAAAAAGTTCAGATCAGCACAAGAGAAACTAATTAGGCTCGTTCTCATGGTTAAATTGTTATAATGATAGAAAAGGGCAGGACAGTTTTATCATCGATTAGAAAGTAGACGAGGTCTAGGGTTACTATTAGGCATTTTCACTTCATCGTCAGCTAAATTCTCTTCGTTGAGTGCTGGGAAGACAATGGATCAAATGCATGGAATTTGATCCATTTTTGCCCTATTTTGTTAATATCTTCGTAAAAGCTATTTTTTTCTGTATAAATGTATCTGGAAAATAGTTTTTATTTTTAAGAACTATTTAATGAAATAATAAAATGACAATTCTTATTGTTTATTACGAAAATATAACATAAATAAAGTTTTGTCCCATGCATTTGGTCCATTGTTTTCCCCTCAGCACTCAACGAAGTGAAGTTAGGTGGTGTTTAAAGTGAAAATATCCAAAAATATCCAAAGTTCGTGTCCTCTTTAATAATGCATTCCAACTTTGCAGTTCATCTTTTATGACCCACCACTACCGATTTATGAAGTTTCACAAAAATGATTTATTCTGTTTATACGAGAATTTTTTTTTATATTCTAAATACAACAATACTATATCTAGTATCTTTGTTCGCATCTTCGAGACGTATCTATCGACCTATTGTCGAACCTTTTAGGACCCACCAGTACCGATTTATGTTGTGTAAAAAAATGGTGTATTCTGTTAATATGAGGAAAACTTTGTTCATGTTAGGAATACTATAGTACTATGTCTGACATGTTTGTTCGTGTCTTCGAGACACATCGAGTGACCTATTGACAAATCTTCCATGACCTTTTATGATCTAGAATACCGATTTATCAATGAAATGATTGATCTTTTATCTCGTCTTCGAGGCGCATCGATTGCCCAATTGAAGAACCTTTTATGACATACCGCAATCTATCAATATAATTTTTAAATTTGTTAAAAAAATTATTGACCTTTGTTTATAAGAGGATTTTTTGTATATTGGCCATATAACATTTCCATACAATCGATGTAATTGTTCGCGTTTTCAAATCGCGCAAATAATTACTCTATGATGAAGTCACAGAATTATTTGCCAACGAAATATGTTGCTTTTCAAAGGGATTAAGACGACACGTATCTTACCGATTTGTCCAAACATTTGTTGACCAAATTATGAGTATTTGAATTTCAAAAATGGAAAATACAGATTATAAAAAATGGTCCAAATTTTTGTTTAAGGTATGATGTTTTTCAATATAATATAGGTATTTAACTTTTTCTTTCTGACTCTAATACAATTTCTGGTCTTATTTTCAAATTATTTGGAAAATTTAGGAAGTTCAAAAGTGACAAAATAGCGGCGGGTTTTCTAAAATTTAATTTATTCAATATTCCACAGTTTTTTTTCTCTTGATTTTTTTCCAGATTTGTCCTAATTTAAAGAGTATATTTCATGACATTCTGCCATATGCCCGCGCATTGGAGAATATTTTTTAGTCTGAAAAACGAAAATTCTCATTTTTTGCCAAAATGACAAAAGATACGAAAAAAGTCAAAGAAATAAAATTTTTCTCTAAAAAAGCTCTATAAAAATGCCTCTCAACACTTTGGTCTATTTCGCGTTATTTTAGAGAATCTTCGAAAATATTTATAAAATCCTTTAAGATTTTTTTTTCAACAATAGAATTTTATGGTGTCATAAAAAAAGAAAGAATAAATAATCGATACTCTCCATTTTTTTCAACTTAATTATTTTTCCACCAAACCGCTGTTGAAGCGTTGTCCCATTTTCAAGCCAAGACGATTTTTTTTGAGGACAGTTAAATTTTCAACAAAAATTTTTACTTTCAACCAACAAAAATTACTTTTTTACTACAAAAGATGAATTTTTCATTCAGAACTACGAATTTTTAACAGAATAGTTCAATTTTCAACCAAAAAGAGAACTTCATCAAAGTAGTTAAATTTTCAACCAAAAAAGATGCATTTTCAACATTTCAACCATTTCAACCAAGTGGTCGAAACTTAAAAAAAAAAGAGATTAAAATTCAACCAAAAACAGTTGAATATTCAAGCCAAAAAGACGAATTTTTTAGAAGACAGTTGGAAGATGACTTTTCTACCCTAAACGGCGAAATTTATACCAAAAAACTAATTTTGAACAAGTTGAATTAAACAAACAAAAAATCAAGTTCTTAACAAAATAGTTAAATTCACAACCACAAAAATGAATTTTTAACAAACAAGATTAATTTTCTGACCGAAAATACAAATTTTCATCAAAATACACGAATTATTTACTAAATAGTTGGTTTCAACTTAAAAAGTAAAAATTTGCAACCAAAAATGGAATAGTTGAATTGTCAGATAAAAAATTAAGTTTTAACAAAACAAAAAACCGAATTTTCAACAAAAAAGTTAAATTTTCAAACAAAGAAATGAATCTTAACAAAAAATTTTAACCAAGTATTTAAGTTTTCAATAAATCAAGAATAATTTCTAACCAAATAGTTGATTTTTTATCCAAAAAGATGGATTTTTACTACAGAGAAGTTTAATGACCAACCAAAAAAGATGAATTTTCATAAAAATACATTAATTTTCCACAAAGTGGTTCAATTTTGAAAAGAAAAAGGCGAATTATCTACAGAACATATGCATTTTCAACTAGAAAACAACAAAAATTTATTTTCAACCAAGAAAGATGACTTTCCTACCAGAAAAGATAACTTCCCTACTAGAAAAGATTAATTTTCTACCAGAAGAGAATATTCAAAAAATACATCAATTTTCAACAAAGTTCTTAAATTTTGAAGAGAAAGAGGCGAATTATCTTCAAAACAGTTGAATTTCTAACCCGAAAATATGATTTTTCAACAAAAAAGTTAATTTTCTACAAAATAGTTGAATTTCCTTCCAAATAGTTAAATTTTTATAAAAATAGTTACATATTAACTAAATATTTGAATTTTCACCCAAAAGTATGAGTTTTCAACAAAAAGGTCATATTGAACCAAATTGTTGAATTTTCAAACCATAAAGATGAAATTTTCTACAAAACAGTTCAATTTTCAACCCAAAAATATGAATTTTCATCTTAAATGATGAATCTTCAACCAAAACAAAATGAATTTTTAACAAAGTAGTTGGATTTAAAACAGGTAGTTGAAGTTTTAACCAACAAAGATGAACTATTACCAAAAATGTATTAGTTAATACTTATACCAAAAAAGTTTTTGATTTGAAATAAAAACAGTGGGATTTAACCAAAAAAGTAGAATTTTTCAACTAAAAGTTGAATCCTGAACCAAACCCGATTAATTTTCAACCAGTTATATTTTTAAACAAAAAAGCTTATTTTTTAACGAAGAAAATTAATTTTCTAAAAATGGAATAGGTTAATTGTTAACTAAACAGGTGCATTTTCAACAACAAAAATTAACTTTAAGCCATGTTGTTCAACTTTGAACCAAGTAGTTGAATTTTTGACTAAAAAATCTGACTTATTCGTAAAAAGGTTGCATTTTTAATGAAATAAATAAATTTTCAATCAAATACTAGAATGTTTAACCAAAAAAGATGAATTCCGAACAAAAAATGTAATAGTAGACTTTGCAACCAAAAGTAGTTCGATTTCCTTAAAGGTGGAAAATAAATTTTTTAAACTGACAATTAAACTTTTCTATTTTTGGTTAATAATTTATTTTTTCCAGCTAAAAATTTAACCATTTGGTTACAAGATCAACTTTTTGGTTGAAAATTAGTGTATTTTGTTGAAAAATCGTCTTTTTTGGTCGAAATTTAATCTTCTTGGTTGAAAATTTATTCTTTTTGATTAAAAATGCAACTGTTTGGTTTAAATATCAACTGGTACATGCATCGTTGAGAATTCATATTTTTGATTGAAGAGTCGATTATTTGACTTAAAGTTGAACTATTTTGTAAAAAAATAAATTTTTTTAAGGACTCATAATATAGTTGAAAATTCAAACTATTTGCTTTTAAATAAAATTGTATGTTAAAAATGCTACTGTTTTGTAAAAAATTAATCTTATTGGCTTGAAAATTCAGCAATTTGGTAGAAAATCAAACTGCTTGGTTGAAAATTAAACTTTTTCGTTGAAAAATCATATTTTTGGGTTAGAAGTTCAACTTTTGTGTAGATAATTCGTCTTTTTTGCTTTAAAATTAAATAATTTTTTTGAAAATTCATGTATTTTTTCAAAATTGGTCTTTTTTTGGTAGGGCATTACTCTTCTTGGTCGAGAATTCATCTTTTTGGTTGAAACTTTAAGAACTTTGTTAAAAATTTATTTTTTTGTTAAAATAGTACATTGTGCTACAAGTGCGGAAAGTAGGCAGTTCCACAAGAGTGTGAAGTTTGTTGTACGAGTCAGAAGCGCATCAATGGGGAGTTGTAGGCGAGCTGTAAAGTGTTTTTTTTTTTCGATATGAGACACAATAAAAACAACTTTTTCGCTAATTTATTTTATTTTTGTATCCACAGCTTTTTGGAACAAATCCAAAAATCTCGGAAATTTATCGAAAATTGCTAAATTTTCATAAATATATGGGAATTTGAGAAATTACCGTAAATTTCAGGTATCCAAAAGTTTACGAAATTTCCGATAATTTATCTGTAATTTATGGTAAATTATCCGTCATTTATAGTAACTTATCACTTCGAGTTTATCCAATCACTTTTCATTACTCACAATCAGTCCCTCAAGCGTCAAATCATAATGAAGTGGGGTTATGATTCCGTCAGTTCTGGAAAGTATTTCTAAAGCGAAATGCGCAAGTGCAACAGCAAGAAAAATTAATCTGGATGGAATTGCGCACGCACAGCGGCTAGAAAAAGTAATCTTGTTCAAATAGCGCAAGCGCAGCAGCGAGAAAAAGTTTTTTATAACTGTTTTTTACCACGGTTTTAGAATTGTTCACTTCCCGCACGCAATACATGCCTCGAAAAGCGAACATTTCGTACGTGCGTTAAAAAAATTAATATTTTTTTATTTTATAATTTAACTATTCCATATTTGGTTGAAATTTTATCCTGTATACAGGTTAAGTTGGAAATTCGTCTTTTTTGATCAAACATTCATCTTTTCAGTCGAAAATACATCTTTTTGGTTGAAAATTTAACAATTTCATTGAAAATTAGTTTTTTTTTTGTTCTAACCTATTTTTTTTATCGGAGTTTTCATCTGAACATGTAACTATTCTATTTTTGGTTTTAACTTTATCATGTATATTATATAAGTTGAAAATTCAAGTATTTGGTAGAAAATTCGTGTATTTTGTCAAAAGTCGCCTCTTTGGGTAAAAAAAACGAATCTTTTTTGTTGAAAATTAAACTTTGAGGTTGAAAATTCATATATTTTCTTGAAAAGTCATATTTTTGGGTAGAAAATTATTCTTGCTTGTTGAAAGCTCAACTTTTTGGTTGAGAATTCAACTTTCTTGTTAAAAATTCATCTTTCTTGAGTGAAAATGATCTTTTTTTGTTAAAAATCCATCTTTTTCGATTTAAAGGTCCACTGCTTTCCAAAACACTTTACTTTTTACCTTAAAAAATTTACTCTTTTGTCGAAAATTAAGTTTTTATGGTAGAAAATTCATCATTCTTGGTGGAAAATCAACTTTTTTGATAAAAATTCAACTGTCTTGAAAATTCAAATATTTGATTGAATTTTAGTCTTTTTTATTTGAGAATTCGATCATTTGATTAAAACTGCCTCTTTGTGTATTGAAATCCAACTATTTGTTCAGGAATTCAACTATTTTGTTAAAAATGTAATTATTTTGTAAAAGTCATCATTTTTGGTTAAAAAATTCATCTTTTTAAATTGAAAATTCATCTTTCATTGTAGAAAAGTAGTCCTTATTGGTTAAAAATTACCTTTCTAGGTTGAACAGTAACCTTTTTGTTGAAAATACAACTGTCTTCGAAAAAATTCGTCTTTTTGGCTTGCAAATTTTACTATTTGGTGAAATCTTCAAGCAGTTTTCGTGAAACTCGTCTATTTTACTGAAAATTTCATCTATTTTGTTGTTAATGCCACTGTCTGGTTGAAAATATTATATATATATATTGAAAATATATAATATTTCGGCTTGAAATCCTAGAAATTTAAAGGGTTTCGTATTGAATTCAATAAGTTGTCTACATTCATTTTATTAAAAAGGATTTTTAAACGTAAAATCCGTCTTTAGCCAACGGCTTACGTCACTTTCGGGGGAGGGGAAGGTAAAAAAGCCCAAAATTGTTAACGTAGTTTATGGATGTCTCATAACTGAAAAAATTTTCCGTGTGACAAGAAAGCGGCTTGGCGCCGCTAGGCCTTCAAAAAAAGTACCTGGCGGCGCCAGACCCCGCCAGGCCTCGACTAAACCACTGCACCTATATAATAAGAATAAGTGCAATGGCAAATTAAAGGGAGTGAACGTCGTTATCCTAATCACGTAAGGAAGTGAATCTTATGACTTACAGCTTCGTAATGTTCTGAATGTTCATTATATTCTGTTGTTACGTAAGTCCTTAAATCAACAGATTGCTGGCTGCATGTACCATTTCGTAACGTACAATTTAGTGCAGTTAATTAAAACTCTGGAAATGACTGCTTTACTGAACCTTTGCCGCGTTTGTTCACTCATGAGTGAATGAATAAATACATTAATTTATATATACAAACGAGATATGTACACACACACACCCAGACACATATAAATATATAGAAAATATACATGCAGTATTGTAATGTAGGTTCGTTAAACTAGCACGCGAGATAATTTTGGTTGACTGCATTATACGATCGCAAAGTGTATGTTTACATACCCTGAATTTGCCCTGAATTATTACCTGTCCACTCAAATCATGGGGCGGAATCAATCTCGTCGCACCTTAAAAATACAGCATTGTGTGTCGGCACTCATGCGATGAGTGGTTATTGTTATATCGTGTGTTTTTCTTTCTACCGTTAATTCTTTCATGTCATTTCACTTTTTGTGATTAGGGAATTCAGGTGAGTACATGGTCCTAAATATACACCACAGAAGCCCTTTATCAACATTATGTTTTATTATTTTGTATTATAATATTATTTTATCAATATTTTCTGTTCAGTTTCATGTAGACTGGGATTATAATGACGTTTCTGGGGAAAATACAGCAGGATGACTTGGATTACGGCGGATTACAAGTGGATTGATTTGGATTACCTAGGATTACACTGGAATTCTCTAAATATCGCGGATTGCTTAGATAACTCTGCATAGCAAGGGGATTACTTTGGATTGGAAGTAGACTACCTAATAGGATTATTTTGATTATCTTGCATTCAGTGCCAAATTAACAAGTTTTAGGCTTAAAATATATGTCTTTATTATACATTTCAATTTACAGTACTTACAATCAATATCCTATACTTTAAGTGCGTTTTCTAGCGAAGTGCTATTTCCAAATTAGGATAGATCATCATTAAACGTTTCTTAATAACTTTTTTGTAGAAGTAAAAGTTCCAAATGTCCCTAATTCCCGATAGCATAATAATGAAATTCAATTGACGCTTTTTTAAAAGAAAAAGTTAAGAAAGTCTAAGAGGCACACTAGGCCCCTAATTCACCATAGCATAATTTTGAAATTTGAGTTACGCTTTTTTGTAAAAGAAAAAGTTACAAAAACATTGGCCTACTGGTTAATCCAGCAATGCTCGCATTGCAAGTGGATTATATAGGATGCCAAGTCGATTATTTAGGATTACAGTGGATTAACTAGAATTACTTGGATTATTCCGGATTAGAAGTAGATTATAAAGGACTGCAAGTGGATTACCCTAAATTTATTTGGATTAGCAGTACATTACGTAGGATTACATTGGATTATAGGTAGATAACACAATGCTACAAATGGATTACCATAGATTACATGGATTATGCCAAAGTATAAGTGGATTATCTAGGATTGCTGTATATTTACCTAAGATGACAAGGGAATTACTTTAGATTGGAAAGGGATGACCTAGGATTACTTGGATTATGGCGGATTAAAAGTAGATTATAAATGATTTCAAGTGGATTACCCTTGATTTCTTTTGATTAGAAGTACATTACCTAGAATTACAGTAGATTATAGGTAGATAAAACAATATTAAAAGTGGATTACCTACGATTAAAAATCGATTACCATAGATTACTTGGATTATGCCGAAGTACAAGTGAATTACCTATGATTACTGTAGGTTACTGGTGGATTACCTAGGATGGCAAGTGAAATACTCCTGATTGCAAGGGGTTTACCGCGGATTACCTAGGACTACTTGGGTTATGGCGGATACAAGTGGATTACCCTAGATTTCTTTAGATTAGAAGTGCATTACCTATGATTACAGTAGATTATAGGTAGATAACACAATATTAAAAGTGGATTACCTAGGATTACAAATGGATTACCATAGATTACTTGGATTATGCCGAAGAACAAGTGAATTACCTAGGATTACTGTAGATTACAGGTAAATTACCTAGGATCACAAGTGAATTACTCCAGATTACAAGGGGATTACTGTGGATTACCAAGGATTAAAAGTGGCTCACCTAAGAAAAACGAACTGTCAACCAGTTGAATTCAACTAAAAAATACGAAATTTTAACAAAATAGTTGAATCCTCAACCAAATGATGAATTTTCAACAAGCAATATTAATTTTCTACCAAATTGTTGGATTTCCAAGCCGAATAAGAGAGTTTTCTGCAGAACAGCTGAATTTTCAACAAAAAAGTTAATTTACGACAAAATAATGGAATTTTCAACTAAAATGATAAATCTTCAACAACAACAAAATGATCTTTTTACAGAGTAGTTCAACTTTAAACCAATCAGCTGATTTTTCAACAACGACAAATTAATTCTCAATGAAACATGTAATAGTTAATACTAAAAATATATATTTTAATTTGAAATCAAAAACTGTTGAATTTAACCAAAAAAGACGAATTTTCAAGAAAATAATTTAACCGACACCCTAAACAGATTAATTTTCAACCGAACAGTTGCATTGTAAACTAAAAAGGATGAATTTTCAACCAGAAAAGATCAATTTTGAGCCCAAAATGGAGTAGTTACATTTTCAGGTAAGAAAATTAGTTCACAAAAAAAACAAAAAAAAAACGGATTGTTAGCAAAATAATACATTTTTTAACCAGAGATGAATCTCCAACTAAAATGATAAATCTTTAAAAAAAAATGAATTTTTAAGAAAAGAGTTCAAAATTCAACCACAGAGTTGAATTTACAACCAAATAGTTTATTGTTTAACCTTCACCAAATAGTTTATTTTTTGAAGAAAAAAACTCACTTTTTAACAAAATATTATCAAAATAATAATTAAATTTTAAATTAAATAGGAGAATTTTTAACCAAGCAGTATGAATTTCGAAACATAAGTATAATGGTAGATTTTTAAACAAAAAATTAACTTTTAACCAATAGTATTTGGATTTTTTTATTGAATTCTATTATTTCAATTTGAATTTAAGTGAAAAAACGAGATTAAGGGGAAGTTTCTTGAACACAGTGGAAAAAAGAGGAGATGAAATATTTTGTTTTCCAGAGAAAATTAGGCGATAAGTATTTTTCCAATTTGCAAAAAAAAAATTGTCTAAAAAGTTATGCGTATTTGAATTTTGTGCTTTGTTTTTAAAAAAACACGATTTTCTTTCTTTGAACCTCTATAACTTTTGACCTAATTAAGATATTTATTATTTTCTTATTGATTCTAATAGCGTGCATCGTCTTCTTTCAAAATCAGCTAGAAAATTAAAAAAGGTTTAAAATTAACAAAATGGAAGCGGTTTTTCTGATAAAATTGAAAATCGATTTTCTCAAAAAACCAACTTTAAAATTTTTGTCCAATTCTTGTTTGAACTTGTACTTTGGTAATGAAGATATCTTGTAAGTTTGATGCTTGGTAAATAACTTTTGTAGCCAGGAGAATTCTTTTTTCTTACAATCGAATTTTCTACGTTTTCTTGGAAGCAACGTTTAAAAAAGTTCTACGAAAGACGTCTCTTGTTATTTTGCGATATATATATATATATATATATATATATATGATGCCTTTCTTTCTATTCGTAGAAACTTTTCAAAAATATTTGGAAGAATAAAATAGGTGGGGGTTTCCAAAAAATATTTTTTTCCAATGCTTTCAAAATTTGAAGAAAAAAATAAAAAAGATTTTCTTGAAAACTCCACCTCTTTTATTCTTTTAAATATTTTTGAAAAGTTTCTACTAATAGGAGAAAGGCATCTTATTAACATCATGCGGACTAAACCATTTTTGAGCTCAGGAGAATTTTTTTCTTCCTGAACGTGTAATTTTTGAATTTTTCTCGTAAACTATAAAAGATATCGCAAAAGAACAAGAGACATTTTTCGTAGAACTTGTTTAGATGTGCAAACTTTTATTTTAACATTTTTTCGTATCTGTCATTGTTCCCAAGAAAAAGTAGAAAATTCAATTGTAAGAAAAAAGAATTCTCCTGGCTACAAAAGTTATTTAGAAAGCATCAAACTTACAAGATATTTTCATTATCAAAGTACAAGTTCAAAAAAAAAATTGGCAAAAAATTTAAAAGTGGGATTTTTGAGAAACTTGATTTTTAATTTTTTCAGAAAAACCGCTTCCATTTGGTTAATTTTAAACCTTTTTAATTATCCAGCGGATTTTGAAACAAGACGATGAACGCTATTAGAATCAAAAAAAAAATTATGAATATCTTAATTAGGTCAAAAGTTATATAGTTGAAAAAAATCGGGTTTTTTGAAAACCAAAGCACAAAATTCAAATACGCATAACTTTTTAGACATTTTTTTTGCAAATCGGAAAAATACTTATCGCCTAATTTCCTCTAGAAAACAACATATTTCTTCTCCGAGAGATTTTGCGACTTCAAGTGTAGAACCCTTCCTGATTTGAAATGGATTCGGTCAACCAAAAATTTTATTTTTATACCATGAGGATTAATTTGCTACAAAGAAAGATAAATTAACAACAGAATACATGATTTTGCAACCAAATAATCGATTTTGGAATTAAAAAAGATAAATTTTCAACCAAAAACGGAATATTTAATTTTCAGTAAAAAAATGAATTTTTAACAAAGTAGCTCAACTCTCAACCAAGTAGTTGATTGTTTGACCAATAAAGATGACTTTTTAACAAAATAGTTGGATTTCCTTATAGGTTTCTATTATTTCAGTTCAAATTTCAGCGAAAAATTTAAGTCAAGACAAAAAAAAAACAAGAAAAAGGCGAAGTTTCTTGAAAAGAGGGTAAACAATAATTCTTTGAAAAGACGAAAAGAGTGTACGGATAGTCCTTAAGCTGTTAAGTTAATCTGCCGGCTAAGTTAATGTTTAAATTATCAATGTTCGCAAATAAAAAACAATGCAATAATAATATAAAGGGTTGAATGCTCTCAAAATTCTGTGTGAAATGAGCCCAGGATTAAGCCAATTTGCCTTTTTTCAAAGTAGATATTGCAAATAAGTGTAAATTTCAATCTTTTATTAAATTTTCAACAACTTCCGTAATAATAAATATTTTTTAATATTCTTTGGCTACTTTTAAAGCTATTTTTCCACAGTGTCTTAGAAGCTTATGAGCATAAATCTAAAGAAATTTCCTATCACAGTGCAAGAACTTAAAGTTGTAACAAAAAAGTTGGAAACATTTGAATAATCTTTGCGATAAAAACAATATTTTGGTAAATATATATAATACATAACCATAAAGTTTCTATAGAAGTTCCTCAAAATATATATTTATTATTTACTTTCATTTGCCTGCAGATAATATGTTTTCCAATTTCTCCAACTTTTTTGTTACAAATTTATGTTCTTGCACTGTGATGAAAATTCAAGAAAATATTGAAATTTACACTATTTTTGCAATATCTCCTTAAAAAATAGACAAATTGGCTTCATCCTGGGGTCATTTTATACAGAATTTTGAGAGTATTCAACCCTTTAGAGAGAAATTTTTTTGGCTTTGATATAATTAAAATTAAGAGAACTTAATCAGTCATTAAAAAAGAGGTGTCCGGAAACTTTTAACCGGCATTGTACATCATCATCGCAAATGATTTCAAACGTATTAAATTAACTAATTACATTCTCGTCTCATCAGTCACTTGACTTAGTCCGTGGCTATGATGGAAAACCGGGTTCACCCGAGAACAAATTAAAACAAAGAAAATGATAATATTATTTAAACTCACCGATTTTGGTAGAAGCCGGTGTTAACTCGATTTTCTTGTGCCTGGACAAAGAAAAGGGGGATCTCAATTCCAGACTGGTGTCCTTATCGACCTTGATGTCCTTAACGGGATAGGGCAGTGCTTTTTCGACTCTGGTGACCTCTTTTTCGGCGACCATAGTGACGTTTTCAGGGTCAGTGAAGACGCTGTCGCTGGAGGACTGTTGGCTGGGCGGTGTTGGGATTTCCGGGGTGGTTACACTCTTGTTTGCACGACGCCAGGAGTCGGTCACGAGGAGCGGAGGACCCGCGGTCGGTACCGGCAAAACTCCGAGTGGAGGCACATTTGCGGGGGCCCCGGCCGTCGTCTGCGGACTCTTCGGAGAGCGGTCCCTCTTGCCCGCCGGGTCCTGGGCTGGAGGTGGGGGGGCAGGATCGGATGCTCGCTGGGCCTTGATGTCCGGCTCTACTGCTCTCAACTCTTCTTTCTTCGGCCCCTCCACTTCGGATGCATCCGGTTTCTGCGGTACTTCCGGCGGGGGCTGAAAATAATAAAAACATGGCCTAGAATGTTGCTCAGTCCGATACACTTTGTTTCGTCAGGACTTAAGGATATTCTAGTTTATAAGAATAAAATTGTCCATTTTTTGCATCTGGGAAAATTTATAATTTATAAATTTAGGTAAGAACCTAATAAATACGACATCTTTCAGACTGATTGTTAAAATTTATTTGAAAAAATTCGAATTGATTACGTTTCGGAAAAACAGCTGGTTTCCCTCATCAGATCGTAAAACAGTTTAAAAAAGATTCCGTGTAATTTCTTTATGTGTAGGTTCCATGTTTTTCAGAAAAATATAAAAAGCTTTATAGGTAGCACTGCAGAAAGATTTGCATTTTTTATTTATGTAATGAAACTATTGTCTTGTACCATAGTTTAAACAATGGTTTCATTAAATAAATAAAAAAATACAAATCTTTCTACATCGATACCTATAAAGTTTTTTATATTTTTCTGAAAAACATGGAACCCACACATAACAAAATTACACGGAATCTTTTTTAAACTGTTTTAAGATCTGATGAGGGAAACCAGCTGTTTTTACGAAACGTAATCAATTCGAATTATTTCAAATAAATGTTAACTATTAGTCTGGAAGATATTTATAAAAGGATACCTTAGATTCTAGGTATAAACTCAAGTTCATAATTACCTAATCTTTAGAGGCCATATATAAACTACGTTACTAATTTTATGGGGGGGGGAGGATGTCAGCCTCTTTTTCGCTTATCCTCTTTTTTCACTTTTTCTCGTTTTTCGCTTACATTCCTTAAATTAATAGAACCCAATAAGAATTATCCAAATAATTTTGGTTTAAAAGTTTACTAATATATTTTTGGTTCAAAGGTCATCTCGTTTGGTTAAAAATTGAATTATTTTGTTGAAAATACAACTATTTCACTAAAGAGTAATCTTTTCTGGTCAACAACTCAATTTTTGTTGACAATCTTTTTTTAAGATTTATCATTTTAGTTGAAAAATCATTTCTCTAGTTGAAAATTTCACTATTTTGTTGAAAATTTATGTATTTTGTGGAAAATTCTTCTTTTTCGTAGAAAATAATTCTTCTTGATTCAAAATTCATCCTTTTTGGTCAACAATGCAACTGTCAGTTTGAAAATGAAACTGTTTAGGTCGTGGATTCAACTATTTTCTCACTCGGCTCATTTGGTTGAATTCAACTGTTAGTTATTTCAAATTAAAGTCTTTTTCATTTAAAAATTCAAAAATTTGGTAGAAAATTAAACTATTTGCTTGAAAATTAAATTTTTTTCTTTTACAATTCACATTTTTGGTTAAAATTCACTATTTTTATGAAAATTTGACCATTTTGTAGAAATATAACTTTTTTGTTGAAAAATCACATTGTCGAGTTAAAAATTAAACTTTTTGGTAAAAAATTCGCCTTCTAGGCTTCAAAATTCAAGATATTTTTGGCCTAAAATTCAGCTGCTTGGTTAAAAATTGAACTGCTTTTGTTAAAAACTCATTTTTTTAGATTTACCTCTTTGGCTGAAACTTTCTTGTTAAAAATTCGTTTTTTTTTTTTGTTTAAAAATTATTATTTGTATCTGAAAATCCAACTGTTCAATTTTTGGTTGGAAATTTATCCTTGAGTAAGAAATTCAACTATTTGCTTGAAAAGTCATGTATTATGTAGAAAATTCGCTTTTTTTTAGAAAATTCATTGTTTTGATTGAAAGTCATCCTTTTTAGTAATTAGTGCAACTATTTGGTTGAAAATAATCTACTTAGGTTGAAGATTCAACTATTTTGTTGAAAATTTGTCTCTTTTCGTTGAATTCAACAGTTTGAATCTGTTTGGTAAAAAATGCGTCTTTTTCGTTTAAAAATTCAACAATTTGGTAGAAAATTATACTAATTCTTTGAAAATGAACTTTTTTGTTGACAGTTGATATTTTCAATTAAAAATTAAACTATTTTTCTAAAAATTCAACCACGTAGTAGAAGTCACCATTTTCTGTTGAAAAATCATATTTTCGAGTTGAAAATTTAACTGTTTTGTAGATAATTCGTTGTTTTGGCTTATAAAATTCAGCAATTCGACTTATTTTTTGTTTGAAAATTCAACTATTTGTTTGAAAGTTGGAAAGTTTACTGTTATATTTTCATTGCGGAGTTGAAAAATCAATTATTACATTTATCCTTTACAGTTTATCTGTTTTAGTTAAAAATTAATGGTTCAATCTGAAAATGTAACTTACCCATTTTTAGTTGAATATTTATCTTTTTTAATTGAAAAGTCAACTATTTCGTTTAAAATTCATGTATTTAGTTGAAAATCGTATTTTTTGGTTAAAATTGAATTTTCTTGGTAAAAAATTTAACGGTTTTGATGAAAAAAGTTTAAAAAGGCGCTCCTTGAGGAAAAAAAACATTTTCTGTTTGAGAATTTAACTATTTGGTTGAAAATTGATGTATTTTCTTGAAAAATCGATTTTTTTTGTAGGAAATTAATTTCTATGTTTGAAAATTCAATTGTTTTTATGATAATTAATTTTTTATGTATAAAAATGTATCTAGTATAGTATAAATTTCATCTTGTTTGGTTAAAAATTAACCTGTTTTGATTGAAAATTTCACTTCTTTGTTGAAAATTCGACTTTTCGGTTTAAAAATTCTGCACTTTTTGTATAAATTTAATATTTTTTATTGAAAATTTAACTCTTTCGTTGAATTCTACTGTTATATTTTTCATTGAAAATTAATCTTTTTTTAATGAAAATTCTACTACGCAGTTGAAAGTTGAACTACTTTGTTAAAAATTCCTTTTCTTGAATGAAAATTCATCTCTTTGATTGAAAATTAATTTTTTAGACTGACAATTTAAATTTTTTATTTTTAGTTAAATATTTATAATTTTTAGTTGAAAATTCACGCATTTTGTTGAACAATCATCTTCTTAGTGGAAAATGAATATTCCTAGTAGAAAATTCATCTTTTTGGTTAACAATTTAACTATTTTGTTGAAAATGTAATATTATTAGTTAAAATGTTAAGAATTTGAAGCATTCCGAATTAAAAAAATGTGTTTTTTTTTAGTTTATTCCTGTATGCGGGTGGAGGGAGGTGTGAACACAAAAAAGGTGTGTCGTCCGAAATTTGAAAAATTTCAGGCGATGTTTTAAAATTGCTCTCCTGATTGGGGAAGGTGTCATATTAACACATAAGAGTCATATTAAACTTTTACAAGTGCTTCCAGAGTTCAGAATTAAAATTATGAATGTTTAAAAGAAAAGTCTTTTCAAAAAAATTAAATTTATAGGCTATCTCAGTTGTAACAAGATTTCATTTGGATGGAAATGTAAGTCAGAATGAAGGATATCAAGGCATAAACATTCTCTAAAATTTTGCCGCACGTTGTCGTGACGAAATGTTGATTTTTTAATTGGTTACACATTGTTATTTAAAAATTTGTTTTAATATTCGAGATAGGAAAAAACCTTTAGCCTGATTCTGCGAAAAAATGACACAACATCCATGTATTGGACCATTTTTTGCTCCACCTAATTTGTTATATATAGTATGAGTATTGAGCATAAATTGTATACAATTTAATTGTTCATTTATAATCGCGCCTTTGCAAACAAATTGTTTAACCAATCAAACTTTTGTTTTTCAATCATCTATTTGTTTTTAAGCCTTCTATTTGCCTTGTAACATGATTCTGGTGTTTTATTGATATATGTTATGCTAATTAAAGTTTAGAAAAGAATGTACAATGTACAATGTTTAAAAAACAATATAGAAAATTTGTTCCTTGGCACTTATATGGTTCTGCCGTGATACCTTTCAAATTAATATTTGTATGGAAAAAATACAATTATAATTGCTAATTATCAAATAAAAAATGGGTATTACCAGTGTTTCCTCCTGTCAAGATTGACCCTAGCCAATTTTTCAAGAATATTTTTTTGATCACTTTTATCACATTCGATATAATGGTACAAAAGAAAGCTTTTCTCGACTTGAGTTGATCGTTGCAGTAAATTAAGCGATAACCCTCAGCGGATGCTTGAGGGGATACTGATATCGACGTCTATTAAGAAGAACAGTGCTCTAGAGAGCAATTCTATCTCATAATTATGTGCCACATTGAGAATTAGAACCTAGAATGATCATTATCTAGGTACTCCTTCACAACATCTTATTATCCTTTGTTTCTTGATTTTTTTTATGCCTAGTTTGACACTTTATCAGTATATGTCAGTTTGACATCTTATACCATTTTTTAATATAATAAAATAATAAATAGTAATATACACTCATTTTCCGATTCTTTGCCGTCCGATGAATCGCCGGCTTCCTGCTTGACTACTTCTGCCCCCCCTGAGCGTCCCTTGACAGCCTATATGCTCGAATAGTCAGTGCCGTATATGAAGTTGTTTATGTTGCGACTCTTCGGGCGCTTCTGTGCCATACTGTTCCAAGGTCAGAGAATACATATTGCGGCCCTGATTGTTCAGATGAAAAAATTTGTCCGATTATTTGCCGACCAGACCCAAGACCGGCAAAGAATCGGGAGTTGAGTGTAATAAATTTCGTTAGATGCAGCGTTGGGGAAGTTCCATGAAAAAATTAGTCAAAGTTGGCGACATTCGCTTACAAAAAGGGTTTCGTAGCCTGTTTCCCCTTCCCTCACTTTCCTACTCCCCCTCAGCATCCCTACTTCTTCATCTATGACTTCCCCTCCTATCCCTCCCCTCACTTCTCCTACTGCCAATCCATTTGCACCCCTTCCTCTACTACCCCACCCTACTTCTCCCTCACTTCCCTCACTTCCCATAATTCCTCTCCCCTCCCCTGCCTGCCCCTAGGGTACGGGGTAAAGCTGGTTAGGGTACATGGTAAAGTCGGCTATGGTACGGGGTCAAGTTGGTTAGGGTACATGGTAAAGTCGGCTAGGGTACAGAGTAAAGTCATCTAGGGTACGGGGTAGGTGGGCTAGGGTGCGGGGTAAAGTCGGGCAGGGCACGGGGTAAAGTTGGTTAGGTACGAAATAGGATCGGCTGAGTTGCCAAGTAAATTCGCGTAGGGTACGGTGTAAGTTGATTAGGAAACGAGGTGAAGTCGGCGAGGGACTTCCTCTACTTCCCCTCTCCTCACTTCCTCCCCCAGAAAAAAGTACGACTGACGGACAAACGGACTTGTTTATATACAGAAACATATGTTACACATGTAAATAAAAAATGATAAGAATTTCCAAAAAATAAATCAATGCTGCTATTTGGACTCTTCATAAATTTAAGAATTTTCAATTGCAAATCTATAAAATTGAATAAATTTTTATTTTAAGTTGAACTATCCTGAAAAAATCATTCAAAATTGCATCACTTTCTATTATATAGATTGAAAATAAGAGTCTTCAATTTCAAATATTTCAAATTGGATAATTTTGAATTGCAATTCGTTAAGATTGAATAATTTTCAGTCGTATATCTTCAAAATTGAACTATTAAAAGAAACCGTTTAAAATTACATAACTGCATAATTTTTAATACTATATTTTCAAAATCGTAGAATTTTCAACTGTAACTCTCCAAAGTCGTAAAATTTTGAATCGCAAATCTTTAAAATTTGACTTTTAATTTTCAAAATGATCATAATTTTAGAATTTTTCTTCACACATATTTAAAATTAAAGATTTTTTAATTTTGAAAATTTATTATTAAAATGCATGCAAGTTTTAAATTTCACAATTACGAATGATGTATATATGATGATTTATGTTCAAAATCTCTTCAATTTAGAAGATTCAGAATTGGAAATTTGACTTCTGATCTTAAAAATCATCGAAATGTACGAATTTTCATTTATAGGTCTATAAAATTGAAGAGTTTTCGATTGAAAGTCTTCAAAATTAAAGTATTAAAACAAAATTAATAAATACATCATTTTAAATTATATACATTGAAAATTGAAGGATCTTTAATCGAAAATTTTCAAGAAAAATCTTTTTCAAAAAGATGCTCAAAATTGTATAATTTTAAACTTAAAACATTGAAAATTAAACAACGCGGCAAATTTGAAATTGTAAACATCTGTAAAATATTAAGAATGTTTAAATTCTTAATTCGTGAATGTATTGAATTTAATTAAAATAATAAAATTAATTCAATGAATTTAGTTTAATTCAATATTCAAAATGTCGAAAATGGAGGTTACTGGCAAGACTCAGAATTTGAAAATGTCTTTTAAGACCATCTTATTACGTTATAAAATCTCAAATTAAATTATTACTTTGTTTCTTTGCTTCTAATTCCTATTGGGATAGAATCTTATGTTTAAACAAAAATTACAGATTACTGAAAGTGGATTAAATTGAAATTAAATTAAAATTGTTTAAACACTGATGTAGCTATTTCAATATTCATTTCAGCTTATAAATTATGAACCTTAAAAATTGAATTTTTAACAAAAGAGATAATTTTTAACCGAATAGTTGAATTTTCAAGCAAAACAGGGATTTTTTTAGAAGAATTTTCGATAAAAAAGTTAATTTTCAACCAAGAAAGATGAACAAAAAAAGATGATTTTTCCACCATAAAAGATAGATTTTCAATCCATAATTACTTACAAACAAAAAAGATTAAACCTCAACCAAAAGCAGTTGCATTTTAAACCAAATAGTTGTATTTTCGAGCCAAAAGGACGATTTTTTTGAAGACAGTTGAATTATCAGCCTGAAAAGTTGATTTTTTAAACAAATAGATCGTTTTCAATCAAGGAAGATGAAGTTTTAACCATGTTGTTGAATTCTTATCAACAAAAAATTAATTTTCAACTAAACAGTTGTATTTGCAACCAAATAGATGTACTTTCAATCAAAAGGACGAAATTTCAGCAAAATAGATAATTTTTGTTAACAAATATTTTTATATTAATGCCAAAAAGCCGATTTTTTTAGAAGACAGTTCAATTTTCAACCTAAATATTAATTTTAAACCAATAAAGATGATTTTTCTATCATAAAGGAGAAATTTTAAACCTAAAAGGATGCATTTTCTATCCAAAAAGGCGAATGTTCAACAAACCAGTTAAATTTTCAGGCAAAAAATTTGATTTTTTTAACAAAACAATTGAATTTTTCACAAAATAATTAAATCTTTAAACAAATAGTTGAGGTTTTCTATTAATTCAGTTCGCTATCAAGCGGAAAAACGAAGAAAAGGGGAAGTTTTTCGAAAAGAAGTAATGGGAAAAAGGGTAGGCGTAAGAAGAATCACAACCCTAGCCCTTTTCCTGTAATTTTTCCTTTCATTATGTGAAAATTGCAAATACAACCATATTCAATTTCCAGCAACCTTTCTTCTCATTGCTTTAGAAAAGAAAATATAACCACATCCGATGCCCAGTAACTCTTCTTTTCATCATGTGAAAGTACAACCCTATTACATTTCTGGAAATACAATCATATCCCATTTCCAGGAAACTTTATTTTCATAACGTAAAAAATGAAAATACAACCATATCATATACTTAGTAATGAAAAAGGGGTAGGCGTGAGTGGAATCACAAGACCTTTTCCAGTAGTCTTTCTTTTCATTATACAAAAAGTGAAAATACAATTATATTCCATTTCCAGCAAGATTTCTTTTCATTGTGAAAAAAAAAGAAAATATAACTACGTCACATTCCCTCTAGTCCTCTTTGATCCTGAAGGGTAGAAAAAAGGAAAATTCTGGAGAGTAGCATTTTTGTTGAAGGGACCGTACTAGAAAAAGGGTAGGCGTAAGTGGAAATCCAGTCCTACCCCTTTTCCAGTAGTCTAACTGTCTAACACACCCTTACCCCTTCTCCCGTAACCTTTCCTTTCATTATGTGAAAAGTGAAAATACAACCATATCCAATTTCCAGCAACCTTTCTTTTAATTGCTTTCGAAAAGAAAATATAACCACATCCCATGTCCAGTAACTCTTCTTTTCATTATGTAAAAATAGAACCCTATCACATTTCTGAAAATACAATCATATCCCATTTCTAGGAAACTTTATTTTTATAACGTAAAAAATGAAAATAAAACCATATCATATTCCCTCTAGACCTCTTTGATCCCGAAGGGTAGAAAAAAGGAAAATTCTGGAGAGTAGCATTTTTGTTGAAGGGACCGTACTAGAAAAAGGATAGGCGTAAGTGGAAACACAACTCTAACCCTTTTTCAGGAGTTTAGTACAGAATTTTTAGTTTTTGCAAATAATGTAAATATTCAATAAATGCCTACAAAAAAATTCTTTTCATAAAAATATGATTATATTGAATTAAACATTTCTTACTTTATTTCTTAAATTATTTTTAACTTATTATATAAAGAATGTGGTACAGGGGAGACACTAGTTGATATATGGGAAAGAAATCAGTTAAGGTGGTTCAGACATCTTGAAAGAATGAAAGATGAACGACTGACCAAACAGGTGTATAAAGGTAAAGTAAATGGCAGAATGCCCAGAAAAGCAGTTTAAAATTATGAAAAACATGTTTAAGTTCAATAAACAGCAAATGTGACGCTGAACGGCTCAATGACATTGACTCACTCCGAAAATGCTCTAGACTCTAGAGTCTAGACCACGGTGCTTCCAATCGCAACCCTCAGTGCATGCATCACGTCGACAACCGGATTGGTTATAAGGTTGGAGCGCTTATTTAAAATTATTAAATGTGAAAAGCAATTCTGTGCAACAAATAATAAGAGTAAAGTTATTAAAAATAATTCTTTGCTCACAAGGAAGACTTATAAAGTGAAATTTAATTATTTCTTAGATTTTCTCCTTCAAAATAAATGATCGATTCTAATTTTAAAGAATGGAATATTTTTTTTATCCTAAATATTAATGCACAATTATTCCTAATATTGTTATGCACTTTACATTTATTATTTGTTGTGAACATTTGACTTAGACATTCAATCATTCTAAAAGAAGACGCCAACGGTAACTAAGCAGGTCGGCCCTCCGCGATGGGTCATTTGCTCCTCCGTGGATGGTCGAAATGAGTGAAAAGAAAATGATCGCATTGACCATCCTGAAAGGATACCTTGCTTATCCCTGATAGTGAGTCTGGATTTCTTATAACAGTCAGACTGGTCATGAAAAGAGAGCCTCTCCGACCATGTCGAACAAATTCTGGATCGTTCTTTAGACCATCTAAAAGAACGGCATGGCTCTCTAAATTTTGACCCTCTAACTTTGAACATCCATTTTTCTCCGTGTACCTGTAATTTATTCGTATTACTTAAAAAACGTAAAATATAGTGTTATATAAATAATGAATGAACAAGTCACTGAAAGGATGATAAAGATAATTCGGTATAATATCTAGATCTAGAAAGAATGGGATAGTTTTACCATTGCATAACAAATTTTACTCCTTTTTATACTTATATCAATAATAATAATATAATTGAAGTAATGAAAGATATTGATTGAAAATCGTAGCCTTGAAATTCCGTCTTTTTTTATCATAAAAACTTGTGAGAACTTAAAAAATAAAACATTTTCTTTTAATATTGTATTCCAGAAAAGAATACTTCGAATTTTTACGTGAACATTCCGG